>SZWC01018428.1:33856-50963 GCA_023375785.1 Penium margaritaceum
AGGAGAGGAGAGGAGAGGAGAGGAGAGGAGAGGCAAGAGCACTATACCAGGCAGCTGTGTGACGGCCATTTCGGTGACAGCAAGACCAGGGCGAAGGATACGGAAGGACGAACGGGGTCCACGACCGCACGCCGTTAAGATCTGCGGCGTCTCTTCCTCAAACACGTTGAGCACCTTCATGTCCATGATTGGCATCAGACTCTCCATCTCGTCAATCTGTAGCGTGTGTGTGTGTGTGTGTGTGTGTGTGTGTAGATGGAATGGCACATGCACGTCGAGATAATGACAGGTGTATGTATGCATGCGCATAAACACACTAATGGATATGACCCTGATGCCCCATCAGCATCAGCATCAGCATCAGCATCAGCATCAGCATCAGCAGAAGCATCAGGATCAGCATAAGCATGAGCATGGGCATCATGACTCACGTCTGTGAGTGCATGGACATGCAGATACAGACGGATGTCGATGCACAGCTTCCATTCCGACACAGTGTGAAAGCACTGCTTTCAAAGCAGGCAGTGGAAGGAGTGGGGGCTGGGAGGGCAGGAGGCGATGTTGAAGAGACTGTGGAGTTGGAGGAACATGGTCGAGTGGGGTGCAAAAAAGAACAACAGCACGTAAGGGAGAAAGGTGGGAGGCCGTGAGCAGAAACTGCCATGTAGGAAGCTCCCGTACGGGTATGTGTGTGCTTGCGCAGACGGCCCACAGCACGTGGGCGCGAACGGGCAGTAGACATGGGGTTGACTACAACCAAGATTTGGTTTTTCCGGTTTTTTCACCGGAAAACTGGAATCAGAAAAGACTCGAACCGAATCGGCGGTTACGGTTTCTCCCTTGAGAACCGGAACCCCAAGTACAAAACCGAGAAGGCCCATGGAGGGGGAACCAGGTTTTTTTGGTATCTTTCACCGCATCTTCCCGGTTCTGCAGTTTTTCCAAAACCTAAAAAGTTTGGTTTCACCCTAAAGGCAAAACCGAAAATTCCGGTTTTTGATACAACCTAAAACCGCAGCTTTCTAGGTCAAACGGGCATGCATACATCCACGTGCACGGGCACCTACACAGTCAAATGCACACGTACACACACGCGGAGGCGCACGCGCATGTGCGCAGGCGTACGTATGCACATGGGCACAGGCATGCAAACAGGCACCAGGACAAGCATGCACACAGGCATGAGGACATGCATGCACACGGGCACGAGGACATGCAAGCATGCAGAGGCCCGTGAGCAGCACTGAATGCACCTTGTACTGACAGAGCATTGCCATGGTCGTGGGCGTGGGCGTGCGCGTGGGGGTGGGCGTAGGCGTAGGCGTGGGCGTGGGCATGGGCGTGGGCGAGGGCGTGGGCGTGGGCGTGAGCACGGGCATGGGCGTGGGGTTGTGCGCGTGGGCTTGGTCGTGGGCGTGGGCGTGGGCATGGGCGACGCCCACGCCCACTGGGCCTGGTGGGCGCGGGCGTGGGCGTGGGCACGGGCATGGTCGTGGGCGTGGGCGCGGGCGTGGGCGTGGGGGTGCGCGCGGGCGTGGGCGTGGGGGTGCGCGCGGGCGTGGGCGTGGGGGTGCGCGCGGGCGTGGGCGTGGGGGTGCGCGCGGGCGTGGGCGTGGGGGTGCGCGCGGGCGTGGGCGTGGGGGTGCGCGCGGGCGTGGGCGTGGGGGTGCGCGCGGGCGTGGGCGTGGGGGTGCGCGCGGGCGTGGGCGTGGGGGTGCGCGCGGGCGTGGGCGTGGGGGTGCGCGCGGGCGTGGGCGTGGGGGTGCGCGCGGGCGTGGGCGTGGGGGTGCGCGCGGGCGTGGGCGTGGGGGTGCGCGCGGGCGTGGGCGTGGGGGTGCGCGCGGGCGTGGGCGTGGGGGTGCGCGCGGGCGTGGGCGTGGGGGTGCGCGCGGGCGTGGGCGTGGGGGTGCGCGCGGGCGTGGGCGTGGGGGTGCGCGCGGGCGTGGGCGTGGGGGTGCGCGCGGGCGTGGGCGTGGGGGTGCGCGCGGGCGTGGGCGTGGGGGTGCGCGCGGGCGTGGGCGTGGGGGTGCGCGCGGGCGTGGGCGTGGGGGTGCGCGCGGGCGTGGGCGTGGGGGTGCGCGCGGGCGTGGGCGTGGGGGTGCGCGCGGGCGTGGGCGTGGGGGTGCGCGCGGGCGTGGGCGTGGGGGTGCGCGCGGGCGTGGGCGTGGGGGTGCGCGCGGGCGTGGGCGTGGGGGTGCGCGCGGGCGTGGGCGTGGGGGTGCGCGCGGGCGTGGGCGTGGGGGTGCGCGCGGGCGTGGGCGTGGGGGTGCGCGCGGGCGTGGGCGTGGGGGTGCGCGCGGGCGTGGGCGTGGGGGTGCGCGCGGGCGTGGGCGTGGGGGTGCGCGCGGGCGTGGGCGTGGGGGTGCGCGCGGGCGTGGGCGTGGGGGTGCGCGCGGGCGTGGGCGTGGGGGTGCGCGCGGGCGTGGGCGTGGGGGTGCGCGCGGGCGTGGGCGTGGGGGTGCGCGCGGGCGTGGGCGTGGGGGTGCGCGCGGGCGTGGGCGTGGGGGTGCGCGCGGGCGTGGGCGTGGGGGTGCGCGCGGGCGTGGGCGTGGGGGTGCGCGCGGGCGTGGGCGTGGGGGTGCGCGCGGGCGTGGGCGTGGGGGTGCGCGCGGGCGTGGGCGTGGGGGTGCGCGCGGGCGTGGGCGTGGGGGTGCGCGCGGGCGTGGGCGTGGGGGTGCGCGCGGGCGTGGGCGTGGGGGTGCGCGCGGGCGTGGGCGTGGGGGTGCGCGCGGGCGTGGGCGTGGGGGTGCGCGCGGGCGTGGGCGTGGGGGTGCGCGCGGGCGTGGGCGTGGGGGTGCGCGCGGGCGTGGGCGTGGGGGTGCGCGCGGGCGTGGGCGTGGGGGTGCGCGCGGGCGTGGGCGTGGGGGTGCGCGCGGGCGTGGGCGTGGGGGTGCGCGCGGGCGTGGGCGTGGGGGTGCGCGCGGGCGTGGGCGTGGGGGTGCGCGCGGGCGTGGGCGTGGGGGTGCGCGCGGGCGTGGGCGTGGGGGTGCGCGCGGGCGTGGGCGTGGGGGTGCGCGCGGGCGTGGGCGTGGGGGTGCGCGCGGGCGTGGGCGTGGGGGTGCGCGCGGGCGTGGGCGTGGGGGTGCGCGCGGGCGTGGGCGTGGGGGTGCGCGCGGGCGTGGGCGTGGGGGTGCGCGCGGGCGTGGGCGTGGGGGTGCGCGCGGGCGTGGGCGTGGGGGTGCGCGCGGGCGTGGGCGTGGGGGTGCGCGCGGGCGTGGGCGTGGGGGTGCGCGCGGGCGTGGGCGGGGGAGTGGGCGCGGGCAAGGGCGGGGCCGGGGGGGGGGGCTGACCTGAACAAGATTTTGAAGTCTCCGAGGGTAGAAGAACACAGGCTGAAAACCTTCCTCCGTCTCCATGAGCGTGAGGGAAGATGTCTCAACCTCTGAGTCGTCGCCCAACCCTTGGAAACGGTACAGAGCGTGGTTGCCAAATTCCGACCCAGCAAAAAGAAAGCCAGCACGCAGCACGCACAGGCCTGAGGCCACAGGAATCGTGTCAAAGTATTTTATTTTCAGCTCGCGCACGTGCCCGTCCTTGTCGTGGTCGAGGGTGACGCGGAAGACGTCCCCATACTCCGTCTGGAGGAGAAAGAAGAACATATTCTTCTGCTTGTGAGTGGCGGAGGAGACGACCAGCACTCCGCGCTCGGCAGGGAGGTCGGCGCGACGAGGGATGACCGCGCGCACGTCTGGGTGCCCCTGGTTCTTGTAGATCACGAAATTCTCGGCGCACACGAGAACGCCGGAGGGGCCATCGGCGCCGCCGGGCACGGCGACGAGCAGGTTGGCGCCGTTGTCGATGGCCTCGGCCCACTTACGCACGACGTGGTTCAGCCCCAGGTCCAGCTCGTAGAACGTGAGCTGCTTCTGCGCCTCCTGCGCCGCCTGCCCCGTCGGGTCCTGGTCCGCATCCGCGTAGTCGAGCTCGATCGCCGCAAAGATAGGGTTGTCGAACCCGCAGTCGACGCCGACCACAGAGTAGACGAGCGTGTGCGACTTGTGGGCCTCGAGCGGTGACGAGATGGTGAGCCGGGCCGCCGAGTCGCGGTTGAGCACGTACACAAACTTCTGCTTCTCGCACGCCGCGATCATCACCGCGCGGCCCTTTGGGTCCACAGCAAGGTATTGCCCCGGGACGATGCGCCGGCAGCCGGACTTGCCGAACGTCTCCTGGTGGATCTTGTCGAACACGTTCTTCTCCTTGGAGTACTCCAGGATGACGATGCGGCCAGAGTCGGAGCCGACCACCAACAGGTCCTTCTTCGACCCCGTCATTCTGAACGGCAGCAGCGACCGAACCTCCCCGAAGACCTCCACCGAGTACAGGCTCTGCATCTTCCCAGAAGCTGCATCCGGTTTCAGCATCTCCAGAACCTTCCCCCTCGCCACCACCACCTCCTGCTCCTTCCCTCCCGAGAAGTTTCCCAGCACCGACAGCACCACCCCCGTCGCCTTCTGCAGGGTGAGGCTGTAGAGATACATCGTGACTGCTCTGGTCTGCTGTCAGGGTGGTGCCAAAGTAAGTTGGGAAAGAAACGTGATCTGCCGCCCTGAATTGCGGTGTACTGCGGTGTGCTGCACAGTGCTGCGCTGTGCTATCTTTTACAGTGCTATGATGTTGCTCGCCTGCTGCTGCTGCTGCTGCTGCTGCTGCTGCTGCTGCTGCTGCTGCTGCTGCTGCTGCTGCTGCTGATGTTATGCCATCCAGTCCCACACTCCACAGCCTGCAACTTCACGCCCCAACTTCCAGTCGGCGGCCGTACAAATTATGCTGCACTCTCCCTGCTTCAAGAGACAGATAGCTTTTGCCCGGTCTGCTTGCTCCAACTGCAACAGCGTCCGAAGAAAAGGAAGAAAAGACAGCGTTCATGATTCATTTTATCTGATTCGATTGTACGTGCATCTGCACGGCCATGGTTGGGTGCTGGTGCAGCAGTTTATCAGCCACACTGTTGAGCGCCTCCGAGACTGCTACGAACGCAGCTGGGGCATCGGCGGCGGCGGCGGCGGGGTCAGTAGAAGGAAGGAGAAGGAGCAGCCGTGGAAGCAGCAGCAAGAAAAGCGCGGGAGCTGCGCGATCGATTAAGCTGGTTACGAGCAGGATACGAGAACCTCTAGGGGCAAAAAGATAGCGTACTGACATTCGCCCAGCCCTCATCTTCCCCACCCTTTTTCTCATATGCTAACACCGACCTCACGATTTCAAATCATTTTCATAGTTACTCTTTGAGAAGTTTGCTTGATGCGATGCAAAATTCACAAAACAAACTTCTGAACGAAATATTACATCCAAATCATAATTCAAATCAAGATGAAGTGTGTTAAAATTTTCAAACACCTTAAAGGCCTTGTCATCGTAAATACCATGTTTTTTTCCACCTCACTCAAGTACTCTTCCATCGAAGCTCCCCTTACCCACGCCCCTCAAAATGAAAAAAACATAGATTTAAACATGGATAACTAAAACTGAAATAAAAACTACTTAAAATTAAGAATTAAAAATGTAATTTCTATGAGAAAAATCATGACAGAAGACACGCCTGCATACATGTATGCAACAACAAAGAAATGAATAAAGAACTTGAATTCATACACGGAATGAATCACATGAACCATCAAGGTTTTTTCTCAATTAAAAAAATCTTGGATTTTGAAATTCCTTTGGTAAGGGGGTAAGGCCACTGCCAAAATTTACACAAGCAAGAGCCCCACTGTCTTGTGAAATTAAAATTTTCTTTCATCATTTCAAATTCTTTTCTCTCTACATTTTGTAAATATATAAAGTTACGTTTACATATTTCTTAGATGTGGAACCTTATGAAAGATAATGATTTTGGTTAGAACCACATATTCAAAGGTGAATAGTAAGCTGATAAAACAAATGATGCTCCTTGCTTTTTTTCTTATTGCCATTATGTAATAAATGAAAGTTTACCCTTCTCTCTTTGTTTAGCTTCACTTTGTTGGTTTTTACCCCCCTTCATGCGAAGTGGAGTACTTAATGTTAACCCCTCAAGAAGATGATATAATTGAATGTGGAAAAAATCCATGTTTCAGAACCTAGTTTGATATGGGTCATGTTTCATTGTTAAGTGATAAAACTACACTCATTTTGGATAATAATGTCTTCATCAGTAAATGGGCCGATACCCTTTCACTTTAAAGGTGTGCATACCTGGGAATACATACACTTCAAGGTGAATTTCTCCTCGAGCTCTCTACTTATACACAAATGAAGGAATAAGGAGATAAAATAACAACTTACTACTCTCTCTACAGATGTGACCCAAAAGGCCACCCGAGAAATGGTACTCATGTCTCTTTTAGCTTGAGTAGGGTATGTGAAATGATGTTCGAATGGCCTCCACGAACTTGGCTAGATGTCTAGCAGATTTCAACTGCTTCTTCTATTATTTCAACTATTTCTTTTTCAGAGAAAAGAACTTCTGACGTTAGCTTCAGGTTAAGTGTGCTTATCCATAAGAAAGGAGAGGGGGGCTTAACCTATCTTAGCTTAAAATGTGAGAGTTTTTAGGTGAAAAAAAATTTCATTCCTGAATTTAAGAATTCTTCATGTTTTCAAATAATTCTTAAGCGATTTTTTTTTTGCATGAAGATTTTTGTTTTCCAGCTAAAATTTAGGTTTTTCTTTCAAGATTTCATTGTAACTTCTGTTGATTTTGTGAGACATGCAGCAAGGGCCAGGACCCTTGTTCGTAGGATCTTTGGGTGATCAGCAGTGCAGCATGTACAATAGTAGGGCAAGGGTTGAGAATCTGGACTGAAATCTTGATTGATACACAGTACAAGTATGGTACATAGAAAATCCTCGGCAAGCTAGGCTAGAACAGCTCCTGGCCCACAGAGGGGCAACGCCTTGCTAGGCCCTCCAGGCCGTCGTGGCAAGGGTCTTGGCGTAGTCTCTAGGTTGACTGGCCTCCAGGGCAGCCTCCACCCAGGCTGGCATGCTTTTCCAGGCTTACAGGGGCCTTGGAGGGATCTCTAGCAGAGTCTTATCTGGGCTTCAGAGTCAGAGGCTTGAGTAGGGCTGAGTGCTTGCAGAAAACTGAGATGCTGAGATGATTCTGAACTGAGAGGAGCTTCCCCTTTTATACCTCAGGTCCTGGCCAATTGACCACCTGAAGGAGAAGCTTCCTTCAGGTGGTTCAGGTTTGTTGCCTTTTGGGGAAGCTTCCTTCCAGGAGAAGCTTCCTATAGGTCAGAGTTGTATCTGGCATCCCTGCAGGTTCAGGGAGAAGCTTCCTTGTTGAGGAAGCTTCATCAGGTGTTCAGGTGCAACTTCCCCATGAGGTTGCTTGCTCTGCAGGCTTTCTCTGAGGGCCGTTGATCTTGCCATGCTGTTGCATCAGATCCGTCGATCACATGGCTCCTGAATCTTGTTCCAGATTGGCCCATGTAGGTTGAAGGGCCCAGGCTCTATGCATGTGGCTGATGATGCAGTGTAGGCCTCATGCTCAGGGTGCATGATTCCTATCCAGTCAGCTAGAGGATTCCCTGACCAAGGCAGCTATGCACTGTTGCGCAGTAGGCAGCTCCCCTCCCTGCTAGAGCTAACTAGAGGCATGCGCAACCCTCTTGCGCATGTCAGCACACTATGTTATAGACCAGGCCCTTTAGACTGCTTCAGGGCTCGTTGCCAGATTTTATCTGGCCTGCACAGGAGAGAATTCCCAGTAGACGTGGACCCGGGAAGTCACCATAAAATCCGTAACTTTTCGTATAGTATCCGAATGCCGTGCCGTGTGCGCCTACTCGGAGCTGAACACCAGCGTAGTAATCGCACCACTCAACACTCCCCCGCGATTTGTGCGCTGGTGATTTGTACCGTTTCACTCCTGCGTGCTCCCGAAAAATTCCTCGAGTGACTCCCAAAAATATTTGTCGAGGAAATGGAGCCAAGTATCCTCCTCGGTGAATGGGAAATCCGGAAAATTGTCGATATGTGCTTCTACACCCGAGGAAAGAAGTATTTACTCTTGAATCGATGCCAGGGTCATTTCTTGACCTATTTTTGGGCTTTCGATCAGTGATTTCTGCAAGGTGTCATACCCAAAAATTGTCGGGTCTAGTTCGGGCCACTCCAGAAAATCGTCACCTGCCTCATGCAGAAGCAACTCCTCATGTTGCTCCTGGCGACGAGGTTCTGCATGATAACCTTGGCCCCCGTGCTCCTTCCTCCAACCTTCTTGCTCTTTTTCAGGTGGAGAATCTTCCAAAAAAAAGATTTATGGTTTGCTTCTTGACATTCCAGCCGCAGGAGCCGTACAAAAGGCCATTGGCTCAATCTGGAGGGCGTCTAGGTCATTTTCAGTCGTGAGCAGCTTACTTGCAACAGTAACAGCCGTAGTACTGTTGATTTCCTGCTGGAAGACCCCTTTCGGTCTACACTGTCCACTGCTTGTCGAGTGAGAACCGTCGTTCTTGCTCACTTTGTCCGCGGTGGTCGTTCGTGCGTTCTTCCACCAAATTTGGGGTGCGTCTTCCATTTTCGCGCGAGGAGGAAAGGCCCTGTTCTGCTTGGCACTGGCTGCGTGCGTCGGACATAAACCTGCTATTGAGGTTGTTGCTGTTGTGAAGTGTAAGAGACACTCTGTGCAGCTCACTTCACTCGCTTGCGCCATGTCCTGTTCGCCGCGTTTTTTTTTATGTCTGCCGCCGCGAATAGTTGAAGTTGGGCTCGCACGCTGGCCTCGCCGAGTAAGCGGGTCCTCACTTTGCTTCCCCTCGCATGCTGACGTCAGCATCGAGGATTGCGAGCGAGCGGTTGCTTGCTCGCTCGCTCGCTTTCTTTTCTTTTTCTTTTCTCTCTCGGCTGCTCGCTCGCTTTCACCTCCCATCTACCGCGGCTGTTCCGAACATGCAGCTGTGCTAGCTGCGCAAGCAGCATTTGCTACTTCGGCTGCTTGCACATGCGGGACAAGATTTTTTTGTCTTTTTCCTCCGAGGTCGAGATTCTGATCTCGACGGATTTTAACTGCGCCGTAGTTGGTTTTAGTCGCGACAGGTCTTGCTATAGCAGTTAGAGATTCTGCTTTGCCGGCAGATCCTTGGAGAGAAACTGTTGTTGATGGCAGCAAAGGCTTAGCTGGAAGAATCTGTAAATCAGACTGCTGCCCTTCTCCAGCTTGAACAATCTACTGCGATGCTTTTGGCGTTGTGACGATGAGCTGAAGCCCGCTGAAAATTTCAGGTTCCTCCGAAGAGGTAACTTTCGGAGTCAATTTTGCAAATCGCCTCGCACCATCCCACGGTCCATGATAACCGCGGCGACTTGTAGAGCGCCTATCTGCAGCTGGAGAATCTGCCGGTCTTTGAGGTGTTGTGTGAGCAAATCTACTCACACGTGGAGCGCGCCGATGCCCTGCCCTGGCATTTCCTGTGCCCGCCACTATTTCTATTGCATGCACCATGAAGCATGCAATACTCGTGTGCATAAAGTGGGCTTGCGCCATGGCGGAGCTTCGCGTGTTTGACTTTCGCATCCCGTTCACGACTGGGCGCTTCCGCACATACTACGAGAGGGCGTTGGAGGTGAGACCACACTACCCCACACACCCGTAGAAAACGTCCTTCGGGACGCTTTTTGTCAAAAAGCCGGCTGCTTGCTTTCTGCCTGACACATGCACGAGTTGGATTGTGCTATCTTTGACCTTTGAACAGATCTAGTGCCCACGAATGTCGATGTGCTTTGTTCGGCCCTGAAGTTTTGTCGAGTTTGCGAGGTCAATCGCAGACTTGTTGTCGACAAAAATGTTCGTCGGCTGCGTTTGAGCAAATCCGATGTCCTCTAGGAGGTTGCGGAGATACGTGACCTCCTGTGCTGCTGAAGTAGCTGCCACATACTCAGCTTTTGCGGATCTGAGTGTGATGAGGTTCTGTCGCTTGCTGGTCCAGGAAATTGCTGCTCCACCAAGCAGGCACACAAAACATGTGGTGCTTCGACGATCTTCCTCTGTGCCCCCAAAATCGGCGTCGACATAGCACTCGAGGTCGAGGTTGTCAGTCGTTCCAAAGAGCAGATTTGTGTCTCTTGTACTTTTGAGGTAGCCTAGAGCTTTTTCCAGCTCCTTGCATGCTCCCTCTGTACACGTCTCATTGCCGCGTGCCAAGTTGCTTACGGCAAACTGCAAATCTGGCCGTGTGCAAATTGCTGTGTGCATCAGTGAGCCGACTCTACTGCGATAGTCAGTCTCGCTCCTCCCCCTCTGTCCTTGATGTGTCAGCTGCTGCTGTGACAGAGGTGTTGGGACATGACGATCAGAAACGTTGAATCGTTCACAAACTTTGCAAGCGTACGTCTGTTGGCTTAGGTGAAGCGTATGCGCTTCACGGTCGCGTTTGATGTTCATGCCCAGGTAGAACTCAAAGTTGGGCATGAGTGTCACATTGACTTCTTTCGCAATGGCCGTTGCTGTGGTTTAATGAATTTTGCCGACGGACTTATGATGAGAAGGTCGTCGACGTAGACCAGCACGTAGCAGTCTGGTTTCGTGTCTGGTGATGGCTCATGTAGGAAGAGGTAGTCGTCGTATGATGAATTCTCGAAGTCGAGAGACTCCAGCACTGCTTGTAGCCACCTTTACAAAAGTAGGGGGCTTTGCTTCAGTCCGTACAAACTCTTCACCAGCTTGCACACTCTACCACCCCCGTCGTCGTAACCCTCTGGTTGCTTCATGTAGACGGTCGTATCCATCTCACCATGCAGAAAAGAAATTTTTACGTCGAGCTGCTGCACCTCGTAGTCCATCACTGCTGCAACTGCCAGCATGATGCGGGCGGTGGTGTAGCGGCTCACGGGAGCGTAGGTGTCAAAGAATTCTTTCCCCTCAACTTGCGTGAACCCCTTTGCCACAAGGCGAGCCTTGAACTTGTCAATGCTCCCGTCGGCTTTTGTCTTGACGCGAAACACCCACTTCACCCCCACAAGACGAGAGCCGGATGGAAGCTCTATAAGCTCCCAAGTCCCTTAATCCATGAGACTCTGGTACTCTGCGTCAATTGCTGCCTTCCATTGTGCAGCATTCTCGCCTTGCAGAGCTTCTTTCAGAGTCTTGGGCTCAGGCGGTAGCTTGCTTGCTGAGACGAGAGCTGCGAGGTGCGTTGTGGTGAAGTCCGCCAGGACATCATCCGCCTCTTTGTAGATGGAGCAGGCCGTGATAGCGAGATTTGCTTCATTAATCTCCTGCTCTTCTTCTTGTTGTAATTGCTGTCGCAGGAGGCGCATGAGGCGCCCCGGATGCCGGGCAGCTTCATCCTGCGGTTTCCCCGTTGCATGCGCACCATTCTGCACTCCCACGACCTTAGTTTTGTCATGAGGTACTATGAGCGCCTCATGATAAGTGGTGATGCGTTCATCCCGGCGAGTGTCGAGGGTCACACGCGGGGCCACCGGTTGCTCATCCGTCTTCTCCAGATCAAGAAGGGTTAGTGGTACACTGTCGGCTTCCCCCTCCTCTAGCGTCACCACATAAGAGTCGTAGAAAGTCTAGAGTAGAGCGGGCTTACTAGACTGCTTATTCTCCCAGGCAGAGCGCATCAGGTTCTCAAAGAAGATAGCATCTCTGTCGGTGATAATGCAATGGGAGTCTATGTCAAAGAACTCCCATCCCTTCATGTTAGGGCTCTGTCCGAGGAAGACCCCCCATGTTGCTTTGTCTGCTAGCTTCCGCCGACGTTTCTTTGGGACATGGAGCAGGGCCATGCACCCAAAGGTGCGTAGCATGGAGATGTCTGGTTTGTCATTGTGCCATGCCTGGAAGGGTGTCATGCTTGGTAGCGACACGTGTGGTACGCGGTTGCGTACCAACACGGCTTGCTGTAGTGCAAACGGCCACCACGAGTTGTCGAGCTGTGCACCAAGCAGCATCGACTTCAACATCCCTTGCATTGTGCGGTTTGCTCTCTCTGCTACGCCATTCTGCTACAAAGTGTATGGCGTGGAGAATTGCTGCACGATGCCGAGATCCTCCAGCAAACTCACTGCTGGTGTACTCTCCAGCACCGTCTGAGCGTAAAACCTGTAGTTTTCTGTTGCTTTGCCTTTCGGCCATCACGAGCCACTTGAAGAAATATGCTGGAGCTTCATCTATTGTGCAGAGAGGATAGCTCCACACCATCCTTGTGGCATCGTCAACAAAGAGAAGAAAGTAGCGATGCCCTCCGTAGAATGTGGCCGTTGGTAAAGGTCCACAAATGTCGGTGTGGACCAATTTTTGCTTCTAGCTGACATCGCACTTCGTAGACAGAGGAAACATCTGTCGTGGTAGTTTGGCCCACACACAGTCTTCACAAGGCTCTGCTGCATCCTTACTGCCGCTTTGTTTGATGTCAAGACCGTTGACCTGTTCGTGCTTCTGCATTGTCTGTATGGTTTGATTGCTGATGTGGCCGAGCCATTTGTGCAACAAACTGAGGTCTGTGCCAAAAACCTGGTGGAGACTAGCTGCTGCAAAGGGAATATGTGGCCCTTTTGTTGGAGCTGGTGCTGCAAAGTCCAGCTCAATCATGCCGTGCAGAAGAAGGCGACCTTCAGCAAAGGTCTCGCCTTCACGGCTCTTCAAAGTGACACGTTGTCCATCGCTGACGATCCGTGCACCCCTCTTCATCAGCTGCCCGAGTGACAGGAGGTTCACCGCGATCTCAGGTATGTACAACACGTCCCCAAACTTGACCTGGGCACCGTCGTACCCATTCACTGTCATTTTTCCTTTGCCCAAAACAGGCACTTGCCACTTGTTTGCCACCGTGACGAAGCCTTTGGAGTAGGGTTCCAACTCGTGGAGGCAGGCCTTGTCATGGGTGATATGTGAAGTGCACCCATTGTCAAGGTACCACACGTAGGTGGAGCGTACCAGCTCATCACTCTGCTTAGTTGAGAGCTAGAAGACAGATCCTGTGTAGTCGAACTGCTTCTCCTTGCCTCCATCTTGCTTCCCTGCCTCTTTGTTCACGCCTCTCTCAGGTTGCTTCTCCTTACAGCCTTCTTCTCCCCCTTTCCTCCTGAGTTGTTTGCTTTGTAACGTTGTTGTCGCCTGGCTTGTTCCTCATCCCACATCCTTTTCCTGCACTCCCCCTTCATGTGCCCAATCTTCTTGCAATAATGGCACTCAACTACAGGACGTGACCCTGCATTCTGGCCACGTGCACTTGGGGTGCTAGCGTTTGGTTCAGAGTGGGCGGACAACTGGGTGGATGCGGAGTTCCTTGTGGACTGGCTGTTCCGCGAGGGCTGAGAAGTGGACACGGCAGCATTCACACCTTGGTAAGTTGCATTGCTTAGGATTCTCTCCTTTTCTCTTGTCAGCTTCCGGTCACATTGCTCTGTCAGAAGCATCTTGCAAACATATGCTTGTGTGAGCTCTGCTTCATGCTTGAACTTGAGTACCTTCCGAACGTCGTCCCTGTCCCCAGTCAGACCGTTGAGGAGAAAGGTCATGAAAACAGGCTCAGAGACAGGAGTGTCTGTCACTGCGAGCTGATCGCGAAGTGACTTCGCTTTGTTGATGTATGATTCGATGTTGTCGAAGCCATTGAGGTTGATGTGCGACAGTTCCGTCAGGAGGTGAGATTTGAAGGTTGAATCGCCAGACATGTAGGTCCGTAGCAGGTAGGACCAAGCCTGGTGAGCTGGCTCAGAAGTCTCCTCGTACATCCGTATGGCTTGCTGGATGCGAGGAGTTAGATGGTCATCCAGCACCATGAAAGCAGCTTTGGTGAAGTAGTTGTACTGAGCCACCACGTTAGACAGCGACCCTGGGGGCGGAGGCGTGTAGTAGCCGTTGTAGAACTTCCAGATGCCGTGTATCTGTGCCGCTTGTTTGAAATTGTGTGCCCAGTGCAGGAAGTTCTCGCCATCAAATTTGTCAACCTTGAGCTTGTGCAGATGTAGTGAGGCTGCAGCTTGAGGCACATCGTCCTCCAGGCCTTGGTACGCTTTGCCTTGTGCTGCCGCATGTGGGAGTGGCACAAAGCCTTATGCCATTGGCTGCGGCCCTTGTGGTAGTACTGCTGCTCCTGCATGAACTGGTGCTGGTTTTGCCGCAAATGGTTGCGGTCCTAGTTCTTGGTGCATCTGCTGATAGTGTGCCATGGGTGGCACCATCAGAGCTGGTTGTGGCTGTTGAGCCACAAACGGTTGTGGCATGCCTCCTTGTGGTGCTGCTACCGGCTGCACTTGTGGAGACATGGCTAGTTGCACGACTGGGGGAGGGCTCACTTGAGGCAGATGTGCAGACGATCCTTGTGAACCATGTTGCCATTACATCTACTGCTGTTGTTGCTAATGTTGTTGAAGCTGCTGCTGTTGAAGCTGTTGTTGCTGAGCCCATGCCAGATGTTGCTGAAGTTGTGTGATTTGGGCTGCTTGAGCCGCATGTGACTGTTGTAGTTGCTACGTCTGCGATGCTTGAGCTGTATGGATGAGCTGCTCCTGTTGACGTAGGAGCTCTTGAGCGGCAATCTGCTGCCTCAGCGCCTCCCTCTCTTGATCCACAGCTTGACGTGCTGCGGCTTCTTGTTGCGCCATACGTTGTGCCTCCTCAGCCAAGCGTTGCGCCTCTGCAGTTTGGCGTTGTGCGTGGTCTGCGACATGGCGCCCCTGCTCTTGGCCCATGCAAATGCCATGCAAAACTGATTGGTCATCAAGTGCAGGAGAAGCTGACTAACAATTCTCCTCTTCCATGTTGCTCGTGCTTCTGTGCACGTGGAACGCTGCTCACGCGCGTGAAATGGCGTCACCTCCGCCTCTGGCTCAGCACTTGTACACGGCTGGTGGAGAACGTCTCCACCACCAACGTAGTATGCTACTACTACTGCTGCAAACTGTTGAGAGCACCGCCTAGAGCTCTGATACCATGTTGATTTTATGAGACAGGCAGCAAGGGCCAGGACCCTTGCTGGTAGGAACTTTGAGTGATCAGCAGTGCAACATGTACAATAGCAGGGCAAGGGTTGAGAATCTGGACTGAAATCTTGATTGATACACAGTACAAGTATGGTACATAGAAAATCCTAGGCAAGCTAGGCTAGCACAGCTCCTGGCCCACAGAGGGGCAACGCCTTGCTAGGCCCTCCAGGCCGTCGTGGCAAGGGTCTTGGCGTAGTTTCCAGGTTGACTGGCCTCCAGGGCAGTCACCACCCAGGCTGGCAGGCCTTGCCAGGCTTACAGGGGCCTTGGAGGGATCTCTAGCAGAGTCTTATCTGGGCTCCAGAGTCAAAGGCTTGAGCAGGGCTGAGTGCCTGCAGAAAACTGAGATGTTGAGATGATTCTGAACTGAGAGGAGCTTCCCCCTTTATACCTCAAGTCCTGGCAAGTTGACCACCTGAAGGAGAAGCTTCCTTCAGGTGGTTCAGGTCTGCTGCCTCTTGGGGAGGCTTCCTTCCAGGAGAAGCTTCCTGTAGGTCAGAGTTGTTACTGGCATCCCTCCAGGTTCAGGGAGAAGCTTCCTTGTTGAGGAAGCTTCATCAGGTGTTCAGGTGCAGCTTCCCCAGGAGGTTGCTTGCTCTACAGGCTTTTCTCTGACGGCCGTTGATCTTGCCATGCTGTTGCATCAGATCCGTCAATCCGGTGGCTCCTGAAGCTTGTTCCAGAATGGCCCATGTAGGTTGAAGGGCCCAGGCTCTATGCATGTAGCTAATGATGCAGTGTAGGCCTCATGCTCAGCGTGCATGATTCCTGTCCAGTCAGCTAGAGGATTCCCTGACCAAGGCAGCTATGTAGTGCTGCGTAGTAGGCAGCTCCCCTCCCTGCTAGAGCTAAGGAGAGGCATGCGCAACCCTCTTGCGCATGCCAGCACACTATATTACAGACCAGGCCCTTTAGACTGCTTCAGGGCTGGTTGCCAGATTTTATCTGGCCTGCACAAGAGTGAATTCCCAGTAGACGTGGAACCGGGAATTCACCATAAAATTCGTAACTTTCCGTATAGTATCCGAATGCCGTGCCGTCTGTGCCTACTCAGAGCTTAACACCAGCGCAGTAATCGCACCACTCAACAACTTCTTCCCAAGTACGTTTCTTAAATGGATGTATGCCCTCATGAACATCATTTCGAAACTAATTTACAATGTCATGCAATTGAATTCAATTTCTTACCATAATGCATGTTTTTAGCGTTTCATTTGTTATAAAAAAGAGAATGAGAAACAAAGCAATAATTTTATCTAGTGTTTTCCTTCTTGATTTCCACTTCCCGTTTGACTTCCCCTTAAATTCGATAATGAGTATGGACATTTTAAACATATAATTGGAATACTAAGCACACTCTCAAAATAGGATTTTGACACGAATAAAATCTCAAACCATCCCCATATGGGATTTGAGCCATGGTGTTGTATTAGAGGAAACGATATGCTAGTGAAAAGTAATGAGATAAAGAAAGTATTAGAATGAATTGATGATTTTTTTCATGTTTTTGCCAACAAGTAGAAATGATACACATTGAGTAGTGATGTTTTGATAAGATACCATACACAAACATGTACAAAAGTTAACTGAAACTAAGGGTACCATTTTACAAGATGGTTTTTTTCTTCTTTTTCAGAAATACATGTTTCAAACCCCGGTTCTACTCAAATCTCCTTCAAGATGCCCTAAAATGCATCAGGAATTCTCCTCCAAGACAATATGCTCATATCATATCACTGGCCATCTCTGTTGGCTAGTGACCCTTCATCATTCATTGCATCTTCAACCTCTAAGTGACCCTTGAGCTGCTTGTGACCCCTTCAACTTCTAGGTGGCTCTTGAAGTGTTAGTGACCGCTCAGCTTCCATGTGACCAAACAACTACCTAGTGAACCTTTGGCTAACCTTGGTGGTTATGCAACCACCCATGTAGTTGTGTAACTCCGTAATGCTCTCTGGACAAGGTTCATGTGAGAATGACTTCCAAGCCTACTTAAGGGGGATGAGTTCACTCAGTCTAGTATGCCTTTACTTCTAAATCCATGTAGCCATCCATGAGGTAGCCCCACTTCCTCCGTCTGGATCTCTTAGTGTTGGCTAGTGTACTTTGTTCAGGTTTTGGAGCCTAAAGTGACAAAGTGACTGCATGCTCTGATGAAGTAAGGGGATCTTGCTATTGTCCA
>SZWC01018429.1:3574-16835 GCA_023375785.1 Penium margaritaceum
CCCCCTTCTCCCTCTTTCTCTCTCCTGAGCAGGGCACGTGTGGCACGGGCACCAGTCAGTCGCCCATCCACATTGTCACTGCGGCACTGGAGACCGCAAGGGACAAGAGCTTGCCGCAGTTCGAGCTCGACTACAGCACCGTCACCAACGTCACACTCTACAACAATGGCCACACCATCCGTGAGTGGCTCTGTCCATGGTGGCGGCGTAGGTCAGCGTCAGCAGCGTTCCTGCCAGCATTGGTGTCATCGTTGTCGCTGCTGCCTCGGTCGCTGCTGCTCCTGTCGTTGCCACGGCCGGCACAGACACGTCGCTAGTGTTGTGTTTTTCCTCGCTGCTACCGCTGCCATCTTCCTCATCATCGTTGTCATCATTGCTATCTTCATCGTCGTCATCGTCATCGCCATCATCATCGCTTCTGCTGCTGTCATTGTTGTTGCCGCCGCCAGTACCGCCGCCGCTGCCTGTACCGCCACCGCCACCGTTGCCACCACCACCCATCATAGTTGCTGCCATCATCGCTGCCGCCGCTGCTGCCGCCGCCGCCGCCGCCACCGCCGCCGCTGTCTTCGTCAAACTGTAGTTTTCACCCTTGTCACTGTCCTAGTCGCCGCCGCGGTCGTCGTCGTCATCGCCGCCGCCGCCGCCGCTGCCGCCACCGCCGCCTCCGTCGCTGTCGCCGTTTCCATCGTTGTCGCTGCCTCCGCCTCCATCACCGCCGCTGCCGCTGTCTTCGTCGTCGTCTCCGTAGTCGTCGTCGTCGTCGTCGTCGTCGTCGTCGTCGTCGTCGTCATTGACGTCGATGTCGTCATCCCCGTCGCCATTGCCGTCCTTGTTGTTGCCGTCCTTGTCGTCAGCAACGGCTGTGGTGCATCTGTTTCTTCCTCTCCTCCCTCTTACTCACTCCCTCCTCCTCCTCCTCGTTGTCGTCTTTTTCCTTGACCATGTCCTCTCCTTCCTCATCATTGTCGTCGTCGTTGTCCTAGTCGTCCTCGTCCTCCTCGTCCTCGTCCTCTTCGTCCTCCTCATGCTTGACGTCGTCGTCGTCGTTGTTGCCGCCGCCGCCGCTGCCGTCGTCGTCGTCGTCGTCGTCGTCGTCGTCGTCGTCCTCCTCCTCCTCCTCGTCGTTTTCGTCCTCCTCCTCTTCCTACTCTTCTTTGTCCCCCTCCTGCGGTGTCCTGTTCCACCTTCCCTACCACATTGTCTTCTCCAATACTTAGACACACTCCTCTTCTCTGTCTGTGCGCCTGCTCTATGCCATTCTCAAATCCTCAGAGCTCATCCCGCCCACGGGCAACTCGCTGGAGCTAGACGACGGCCTGTATGACCTCAAGCAGCTGCACGGCCACGCGTTCAGCGAGCACGCCATCGACGGCATGTTCGCACCGTTTGAGGTCCATTTCGTGCACGTGCACAGGACCATCCCCAACAAGCTCGCCGTCGTGGGCGCGCTCTACCGCCTAGCACGGGACGGCTCCGATAACCCCGCCGTAGAGCAGTGAGTGGGACAAGGGAACTCTGTGGATGCTAGGCGGGTTGCCAGACTGATATTAGATGAAGGGAGGGAAGAGGTGGGTGGGTTGTCACATGATATTGGGGCATAGGGGCATGGCGAGACCCGTGTCTGAAGATACTATCTGACTGCGATCTTCCATTTGGCTCCTGACATGTCTTCAGTTTTCCATGTACAAAAAGGAAATCGAAAAGCAAAAAAAAAAAAAAAACAAAACCAGGGCAGTCCAAAATGATGGCAGTGGGTGACATCCTACAAGCTCCAATATCAGCCAGCCGTTTCGGTGGTTTGTTACGCATGCAGGTGGCTGTCACAGGCGCCAGAGGCAGCCGAGAGCAAGGTCCAAGCCACCGGCAGCTTCGACCTCATGAGCTTCGTGAAGGCGCGCCCGACCCAGCACGAGCCCACTCGCGTGTACACGTACAAGGGCTCGCTCACCACCCCGGGCTGCGACGAGACGGTGCAGTGGTATGTCCTCGACCCGGCAATCACGCCGAGCATCTCCATGGAACAGGCGGAGCATTTCATGGAGATCATGGCGGAGGTCAACCACGAAGTCCCCATCGACAGCCGCCCGCCGCAGCCGCTCAACGGCCGCAAGGTGCAGGTCTTCACCGCCTTCATCTAGAGTGGTGGTTGCGAGCCACCACAGTTTTGGCTGCTCCGATGGAGCGGTTGCGGTTCAGCTTTTGGTGCCTCCAGCTCTGGTGCTTGAGCTCTGGTGCTTTGGATTTGGTGCATCGGGTGCCAATGCCTCTCATGTGCTGAGCAGTGTGTACGATGTTTGGGGTGTGGTTGGCGGGGTTGGGCCACTCGTCCTTGTGCCGAATGGGTTTTGTAACATGATGTTGAATGCACGGGTCCTTACTAGCTGCAACTCAGAATGGATTTTTCCAGGGCCACTCTCATCCTTCTGATTCACAGAAACCACTGATTGAGGTTTTTTATGTCAGGGTTTGGGTGGGCAAATCAACCTTCCCTCAGCACAAAAGCCTTCCTAGCTTCAGTGATGTGGCCTGTGGTACACTAGATTTTGATTTTGGGTAGAATCTTGCACACTACCTTGAAGAACACTCAAGGTTGGGGCTTCTATGTGTACAAGAGCAGGAGTGAAATAGTGGGTCAAAAGGGAAATTCAAGAATGGGTTCACTCACGCAGTATGACAGAGAGGACCGATTATGAGAAGCTTAAATGCATGCCCACACGGGGATGATGTGAAACATGCTTTTTTTTGGCTCACTGTTGCTTTGGCTAGCTCATGGTTGCTGATTGTGCTGGGGTCAATTCTGACGGATCGTTTCGGCAACACCTGCTGTTGGTACCATTCAGGAGGTCTGGCTCAACTCCAGGGGTGGCCATGTGCTCCACATTGCATGAGACATGTAAGTGGGGCTTGTTTCAACGAGAGTTTAACCCCCTCTTAACCCTGACAAGCATATCTACCATGTCTATCTCCCTCTTTAAGCTGTGGAGGTGCAAGCTTGCATCCGTGGTGTAGTGTCGCTTGCTCTCTCACTCACTCGCTCGTTCCCCCTCACTTGTTTCCCTTGTCAGAGCATTGAGGGGAGAGATCTCACCCTCTTGCGTCCTCTTGTCTCTGTGATTGTGTGACATGAGATCCGGGACTGTCCGACCCTTGGCCACGGGTCATGCTTGTCACGCAACCTGCTACTGCAGCCAGCGTCCATGTGCTAGGCTGCATCATTGCAGCAGCTACAATCTGCAGTCATGATCGCTCTGCGTGCTAGGCTTCATTGGCCCACCTGTTCCCAGACAAGCACTCCTCATCAGCCGCAACATCTCTTCTTCGTTGTAGTAACTGTAGATGCGTCTTCGGCTGTAGCAGCAGCAACACCAGCGATTGCCATACAAGCTGCACCTCTAACAGTGGCAGCAACTCTCTTGGCCCTCCTCATTGGCCGCCACGTATCTTCTGCATGGTAGCTGCTGTAGCTGCAACAACACTCGTTGTCGCAGTAGCACCAACAGTCACCATTCTCGCTGCATCAAATGATGCTTGAAATGATGTTGCGCTAGTCTGGGCAAGACTATTTTATCCCGCCTCACACACTTGGATTGAAGTGTGTGGCCTGCTGCGCTGAGGCTTAGCGCCTGAGCAGTGCTGGCTGCTCAGCTGTGAGAGGGAACACGCGAACTCAAGAGTTAGCGCCCGAAGTGCAGTTGGAAGTAAGTAATGACCGAGTTGACAGCACGAACAAGGTTTGGTGAGAGACCCCTCCCACGCTAACCTAGGCCCTCACACTTGTGAGGCTTGTTACTTAGTCTACCAACCAATCAGGAAAGTGCATTCTTTTCTGGCATGTGGGGTTTTCTTCGTGAGCCCTGCCAGAGGACCGCCAGCCCCAAGCCCGGACGTCGTCTGCTTTTCCTGAAAACTAGACCATAGCAAAACATGCATGCTGAAAATGCAGTCGTGTAGTCAGAATCAGCTAGAAAGATCCAGAGTTAGGCTTAAGCAGCCATAAGGCTGCCTAAGCCTAGGTAGACTGTATACTGCAAAGAGCAAAAGTCCATGACTGTCAGTGGCATGAGCACTTGTGGCTGTTGTCGATGGAGCTAGGCGCACAGTGTTACCAGGTGGGAGACTCCACACAAGGAGATGGAAGCCAAGTCTCTCAAAACGGTGCGACTTCCTCTCCATCGCTCAGCGCCCGCCGTTGTCAATGTCCGCCGAGTCAGTCATCTGCACGTGCATATACACTAGCAGAGAGGTCACAATGTAGATCAGTGAGAAAATGCGTACACAAATCACAACGTCCCCCAATGATTCATGGGAACCAGCATACCATACACATGCATGGATCATACATCAACAGTGCACAATGTAAACTACGCCCCCCCATGGTCTCATGCCCCCATAGTCCAACAAGTCACACGACGAGTGAGGGCAAACATGAAGCAAAATAGGGCAAGGGAGATCAAAGATACAAGAGAGTACACTCACGGATGTAGACCAACCAAACCAGCAGCCCTTTTGAACAACACATTCTTGATGACCTTTATCAAGAGGTCAACTAGCTGTTGCACAGTCTCAACCCACACAATGCGAATGCTGCCACCATGCAACAAAATGCACACGTATTGATACTCCATAATGACGTGTTTTGTGTGTGAGTGATGAATGCCATCGTTGTCAGCAATGGCGATGGCACTCTCTTTGTCACAATTTAGTGTGATGGGTGATGCAGGATGATGAAACATACACAACAGACAACAGAGCCACGCATCCTCGCATGTACCAGCACCCAATTCCACACACTTTGCCTCTCTAGTACTGCGTACAATGCACCTCTGCTTGCCACTAAGCCATGAGACAAACGTGTTGCCAACAAGGAAGATCCATCCAATGTGGCACTTTCCATCTACGCTTCCAGCCCAGTCACTATCCGTGCAACTACAAACAACCGGTGGCGGAACGTCAAGACACGACGTGGGATAGAGACAACGTATCACACCACGAAAAATGCTGCATTTAGGTACAGCTAGTGTGGAGATTGGGAAAGATGAGCTAATAGGTTCACGTCAAAGGCTATGTCTGGCTGCGTGGTGGTAGCAAGGAACATGAGTGACCCAATGGCACAAAGAAAGGTAGTAACGCCCACACTTGCACCTAGTGTTTCAATATCAGAAGCTTTTAGCTTGATCTAACCGGCTAGGGTCATGGGAGTAGATGCACTGGGTATGGTGGGCAAGAAGTCCACAAAGCGCTCAGCCAATATCTACACATAGGCTGCTTGATGCACGCGGACAATACCGTGGGCACTGTCACAATTGAACTCCATGCTCAAAAACACCTGTGTAGGTCCAAGATCTTTTGTCTTGTATCTGGACTATAGCAAATCTTTCACTCGCTAGATAACGGTAATTGAAGGGGATGCGATGAGAAGATCTTCCACATAGACAAGCACGATGACAAGGGTGGTGCCCAATAGGGTAGAAAAGAGAGCCGGATCTGTAGTGCTATGCATCAAGCCACACTTCAAAAGAGTGTGGCTGATATCAATGTTCCAGTACCTAGGGGACTAATTCAGGCCATAGAGGGCCTTCCCTAGTCGCCAGACACAACCAGTGCCATCCTCGAAACCTAGGGGCTGAGCTCCTCACCATCGAGAGCACCAGGTAAGAAGGCATTGCTCACGCCCATCTGGTAGAGCTCCCAGTCGTGCTGTGCGACCATGCTGAAGGGCACGCGATTGGTGGTGAAACGGCCAACCGACACAAGAACCTGGTCAAAATCCACTCCCAGTACTCGTGCAAAGCCTTTTGCGGTTAGCTAGGCTTTGTACTTGTCTAGCATGTTGGCCTGAGGGTGAGTGTACACCCTCGAGGGTCCATAGCAGTGGCTCGTTCACACCACCAAATGTTTTTGGAGAGACTGAAACTATGGAGGCAACTTGTTCCAAGGATGGCAGAAAACTGGTCAGAGAGTGAGGCAATAGTTTTGCCCTTAATTGAATGGGAATTAAATCTTGATCAAGGCTCACAAGCAATGATGTTTTATAACCACTGACCCAAGATTTCCAGAACACCAAAGCATGTCAGTTTTGAAGCTTCCTAGCATATTCTATGGCTTCTAGAGTGTCCCTTGGTAGGCTGTCCTTTTTCCACCTAGGAAGGCAACCCTGACCTCTAGAAGATTCTTCCCCCTCCTAGATTCCTCAGTTTGATTATAGCAGGTGGGAAGGTATCCAGAAGACCATGACACCTCTAGATTCCTGGAGACCAATCTACCTCTTCTAGAAGGTGTGCCACCTTCCTGGACCCTCACCTAGCCTTCTAGAAACTCAAAGAGGAACACTAGAGATTGAGCTAGCTTCCTGACACCTATTTTCCACCTCCTTTGAGGCAGGGCAGAAATTCATCTCGCCGGATTTGAACCCGGGTCCCTGCCTCTAGAGATGGACATCATCAACCACTAAGCCACTTGGGCTTGTCTTTTTGGTGTTCCTTTTTTGAGTCACTCCTGCCATGGTGAGGAGCACAACTCCAACACAGCATGCCGTCCAGCTTCCACTTCTGACAGAATACCCACTTGGCCCAGATGGCCTAGGGGCAAGTGGACTACCTCGTACACAGCGTGCTCATTGATAGATAGTAGCCAGTTCTTCCTTGCAAGTAGCATCTAACTGGGTAGCATCAGGTGCGGCCCTGGCCTCAGGAAGGCTCTGTGGATTGGCTGTTTGCAGAGACGGCCTGCCTGTGAACACATGAGTGGTGCCAGGACCTGCTGGACCACGCAACAACGAGACAGACAGCACGTCAATGCTCCTGAGAAATCAGGGAATGGCCCAATGTGGACCCTGAATATGTATATGTCCACTGTTATGACGGCAAGGGCAGGTAGACCGAGGGCCTTTGTCCCTAGATCCCCACTCAGAACAGTGTGAGAAGGGGGTGTGGGACGGAGGGTAGCTACCGGAGGCAACCGAACGATGGCAAGACGCACGCCTGATGGAGGTACTGGGGTGCGTGGATGAAGATGACCACCAGGAGTGTGTGAGTCTGTTGGACCAATACTAGTGGAGTGGATGTGCCGGGGTCGAGGAGGCAAGGACACAATGGGTCGCTCTTCTGGAGTGACCGATGCAGGAAAACTGTCAGACTGGTTGACTGAGGCAGCGACCAAAGTGACTGTATCTGTTGCCTGGGTGGCGGAGTCTGCGGCCAAAGAAGTGGACTTAGTCACCTTGTCGGCAGTGTCAACAGCCGAAGATGTGGACTCAGATACATGTTCAACACCTTGAGGAACAGATTCAGATGGGAACTCTAGTACGGTGGGAGTGTCTGGTGTGTGTGGAGGCGTAGGTGACTTGGTGGAACTAGGGACTCTAGACACTGACAGATAGGGAGCAACATCGTGCACTTGTGCAGAACCCTCGTGATGGTGGAATCAGGCCTGGAAGGTCCTGGCACATACAAAAAGGAGATCGCATGAAAAAAGCTCCTCAATGAATAAGGCGTCATGTGACTCGATGATGCAATGCCAAATAGGATCCCAGAACCTCAAGGCCTTGAAATGATGAGATTCTCCATGAATGGTATGGAGTCAACCAAGGGGAACCAGATTGCCATTTTGATGGCCTTCTGAGAGCTAGACGTTGGCGACGTAAACTCAGACGCACGTGGGATAAAGATCTGCGTAATGCCCACACCAATGCTGGTAGAGAGTGACAGAACAGGACAAGGGACAGTGAAGAACTCTGTTCCAATCCCAGGCCATGTATGACATGACCTCGAAGAAGAAGCCCTCAGATAGGCCGGACTCAATGCGCACAGTGTGGTCTGCATCAGCAATGTTGCAGTTCCAACGCTCAGAGACATCGTTCTTCTCTAGGGTATAAGGAGCAGACGTCTCATGTCTGACGTCATGAATCCTGAGGAAAGCATCCGCCTCCTCCATGAGCTCACTACCACGGTCAGAATGGAAGCGGCAAAGGGGAAAACCACACTCACGCTTTGCGGCTAGGACCCGATGACGGACTGCGGTTGCTACATTCATTTTCTGCCGAAGGCAGAACACCCATCGAAAGTGAGAGTAGACATCAGTGAGGGTGAGAATGTAATGACCACGGCCCGCAATAGACTCGACAGGTAAGTGACACATGAAGTCAGACTAAACCAGCTCAAGCGGGTGGGAGGTGGGAGGCGCAGGAAGAGGAGACAGGATAAGATGACCTGTGCATCTTTCCCTGAGTGCAGTGGATGCATTCAGTTTACAAGGCAACTGAAATGTAGCGGGATTGAGGCCAAGGGCAGGCTGCATACGGAGCATGCTTTGAATGGCAGAGCTGTGTACGTGGCACAAGCAACAGTGGAGGAGTTGAGTATGCTACAGGGACAGAGTACTTGTGGCGAAGACATGTGTCCTTTCCGAAGACAGGGGTGAGGATAGGAAATACAAATGAGTGACATACCACAAGTCATCATGAGACTCTACATGCAACATCACACGAATAGAGGAAAAAAGGGTGACTGTGTCAATGCCACGAGAGTGTAAAAATTGCATGCTCATGTAGTCGACAGTAGTGATGGACAGAAGGCTGAGGTGAAGGCCAGGCACATACAACACATCAGTGAGGTAGACGTCATTAGACGGACGCCAAAAACGGATGACACCAACACCAAGAACAGGAAGTACTCGATTGGACCCAGTCCGAACACAATGGACAGTGCCAACCAGGCCAAGCATACTGACTGCCAGACGACAAGATGTCATGTGATACGTAGCACTATTGTCGATGATCCGGCTGCCATCAGGGTCGCAGACAAATGCCGTAACGTTGTGCTTGGTGACCTAACATGACACGGGCAACGGGCGTTGTACATGAGACTGAGACACAAAGTGTGTCTGTCAAACATCAAGCCAGGCAACATCATGTAAGAGGGGAATAGGAACACAATGGTCATACATAGGAGGATTGCCACGGAGATTAGTCTCTGTCTGACAACTGTTTGTGATCACTTGACTAGCAGACGTACAAATTGTATTTCCCTGGGGCTTACGGGGATGGATGTCGAGGCAGTGCACAATGAACTGCTCCAGTTGGCACTCATGAGCAGAGGGCCCTGGAGTCTTGAGGTAGTGTGATGTGGCCATGCCACAGGCAGGAGCTGAGGTGTAGCTAAGCTGCGACGGTTGAGGTGACCATGCTGGATACAAAGTCCATGTAGCAATATGTCCGACAGAAGGTATGAAAGGAGTCGAGGATGGAGTCATGACTCCTACAGTATCAATGGAGACTGTTGCTGATGAAGTGGAGGAAGTGCCAATAGGAGAGGCAATGGTAGCTGTAGCGGTACCACCACTCACGGTCGCGACACATGATGTTGACGACACGAAACTCGTCAGTGAGCAGTGGGCATGTGTACCAGCCATGACCCGACTGACCACAGTTTTGGCAGACAAGAGAGCTACTACGGAAGGAGCTGTTGTTGGATGACTACTGGGTCGTGCCCTTCCCCTTCTTCCTATGTCCCCCTTTGCCGCGGCCGACACCACGCAAGTACAAAGGCATAGAAGAGGCCGTGCTGACTATTACTAATGCCTCTATGTCTCCCCAGTACAGGCGAGTTTCCTGAATTGCCTCCTCCCAGTCCAAGAACCGAGAATAGAACTTGAACATCAACGTTCCCTGGGTCGCCATGGCCTCCAAGATATCAAGGTCAAGGCCCATGACAATCGTTGCGCAGTCAGGAGGTACTTCGTTATTGATGGTGAGGAGAGCGGCTAGCGGAGGCGGTCCGACCTTGCCGTGCCGGCGGAGAAGATGATGTGCATGGCATAAGTAGGCGATGACGGATTCTGAGTTATCCATCTTGAGGTCGCTGAATCTCCTCAAAAGACCACTGATGACGGCTTAGCCAGAAGCATTGAAAGGACGTGTAAGGGTACTTCAGGCCTCAGGGAGGTCAGGGTCGGTGCCGATAGTATGCTTGCTGAAGAAGGGCTTGAGATCGGTGTGATCACTCTCTGGTGCGGTGAAGACCAAAGCCCTAGCTGCACTGCTTGCCTCGAACAACTGCTCGGGGATGGAGGATTCGTCCTTCAGGGTGTAGTAGGGCAAAGACCCTCACCCTGAGCCCACGGGCAAAAAAATAGCTTGCTAGACACAAACTGTCCATAAGGTGAGGTGGTGGCTCAAAATCCTTTGGCTTGCACTGGGTACTGGTTGTAGTGCCTAGAGAACCTATGGCAATGGAGATGGACTGCTGCTGCTGGTGGTGGTGCTGCTAGACTACTGGGCTGCCGGAGAAACAGTGGGAATAGTCTGGCCACGAAGTGGTGGCTGGATGGGTGTGGCTGTTTGAGCTGACTGTAAGGTGGCTAGGAGTGTCCACAATTTGTCAAACTGTCGCTGAAGAGTAGCAACTAGTCAGTCGGCGGCGTCGCGCTAGTAGAGGTGGACTACGTGGCACTAGCGGTACCAAGTCCGGCCATGGTAGCAGCCGGCAGACGTTGCCACTAGGCCTGTGTTTGTTACCGAGGGACAATGTATTCCGTAAAAAAATCAGTAAGTACGTTTGTGGAGGAGTTGTATGAAGGAGACATAATGACATTTTTGATTTTTTTTTTTTAAGAAGTATTCTACCTGTTATCGGGTACCCCTCTCGGCAATTCACTGATATGTCCAGATTTCTTTGGTTGGTAGCCGGCAGCCCATAGGAGTTGCGCAGAATTCTCCGCAGCTTCTGGGCAGCTTTGGCGACATCTGTTGCTGCTCTTGGTACAAACAACGCTGCAGTCGCCGTAGAGCTACTGCTCCCACAGCTCGGCTGTTGTACTATCGAGTAGTAGCTGTTTCTACTGTCTTGTGCTACTGTTTCACTCACTGCGAGCTGCTGCTGTGGTCACTCCTATTGTTGTTACTGTTGTTGCTGTTGCTACCGCTGTTGTTTTTAATGCTATCGATGCTGCTGATGCTCTGGCTGCTGATGCCGTGCTGCTACATCTATTGCTGTGCGGTGTTCCGACTGTCATGCGGCTTTTGCTATCTCTACTGCTGCTGCTAAAACTACTGCTCGGCTGCAGCTAACGCTGTTGCTCCTACCTCGCTGCTGCCGTTGCTCTTGCGGTATGGCAGGCAACGAGCGAGGGAGAGTGGGAGTCATGAATTTTTTTTTCTCTTTCTTCACGGATCTCCAGTTTCTGAGTCTGGCGACACTGATTCGCCAACTGATGACGTGATTGTACCCGGTAAGAAGGGTACGCCGGGTACTGAGACAAGGAGGTAGAGAAAAAAAATGGAGATGCAGCGGGGACACTTCCCTGCTACTTGGTGGTGCTATCGCCACGTGCGACAGCTCCGCCGCCGGCATTGTGCCGTTTTGCACCGGCGTGATCTCCTATGCTACTATCACCGTGGGGTCAATGCCGCGGAAAAGAATTGGCAGCATTTTTCCCACGTCGGGAGCGTTTTGAACCCGCCAACAGGCAAGGCTAACTCTGTCGAGAGAAATACGGCAGAGTTTCCCTGCATTGGCGCGTATAGAGGTCCGCCAACGTTCACTAGCACCCATGCGCCGTTGCAGCTCCTCAGTCTACTGCATACGCTGCACTATGGCTCTGATCCTAAGCTTGAAACGATGCTACGCTAGTCTGGATAAGACTATCTTATGGTGCCTCACACACTTGGACTAAATTGTGTGGCCTGCTGTGCCCAGACTTAGCGCCCGAGCAGAGCTGGCAGCTTAGCTGTGAGAGGGAACACTTGAACTCAAGAGTTCGTGTGAGAAATGCAGTTGGAAGTAAGTAATGACTGAGTTGATTGCAAGAACGAGGTTTGAAAAGAGACCCCCCCACACTAGCGTAGGCCCTCACCTCTATGAGGCTCGTTACTCAGTCTACCAACCAATAAAGAAAATGCCCTCTTTTCTGGCATGTGGGATTTTCTTGTTCAGCCTTGCCAGAGGACCGACATCCCCAAGCCTGGGCGTCGTCCGTCTTTCCTGAAAATTGGACCATACCAAAAAAAGCATGCTGTGAATGCAGTCGTGTAGTCAGAATGTTAGAAAAATCACACACGCGAGCTATGGTTACCTAAGCCTAGGCAGACTCCATGCTGCAAAGAGCACTCCTCCAGGAATTCTGGTGGCATGAGCTACGGTGGCTGCTATCGATGGCGCTCGACGCGCACTGCTACCAAGTGGGAGACTCCACACAAGGAGACAAGAACCACGTCTCTCAAAATGGTATCACAGCCTCTCCATCGCTCAGCGTCCGCCGTTGTCAATGTCTGCTGAATCAGTCATCTGCACGAGCATGTACATCAGCCGAGAGGTCACAACATAGATAAGTGAGTCAATGCATGTACAAATCACAACAATTGACAGCAACAACAGTTCTTCATTGCTCCCAACCTTCTTGGATATCACTCTCTAACATCTGCAACATAGATTGTAGTGGAAAGAGCCATATCAGCAGCCTTGTTGTTACAAGTCCAATGTTGATAGCAATTAAAACTCCAAGATGTGCATCAGCTACGGCCGCAGCAGTAGCAATGGCAACAATGAG
Organism: Penium margaritaceum; assembly: GCA_023375785.1. NCBI lineage: Eukaryota > Viridiplantae > Streptophyta > Zygnematophyceae > Desmidiales > Peniaceae > Penium > Penium margaritaceum. Next base: position 16,121 of record SZWC01018429.1, read on the forward strand.
ATTTCTTGCCTTCACGGTAACCACACCTACAAAGGCAACTCAGTCCTCTTTTTGTGCTGCCTTCTCTCTAGCTTGGCCTCACCTCCTCCCTTGTACTGCTTTCTGCGCTCCCCACTAAGAATTTCTTGCTCGCTAGAGTTGCCGCTACTCAACCCAACTTCTTGCCATTCTGCGGACCAGACAAGCTCTATTTCATACTCGTTTCACCACAACTTTCAGTCATCCTGCAACAGCTACAAATGCTACACCCTGCAATATGGATTCCCCTTCAAATTCTTCGCCCATTGGGACAAGACCCTCGAACTCCGCAACGGCACTCATTGCTATAAAACAGATGGCAGCTTTCAAAGAGTCGGTTGAGCAAGAAAGACACCGCCTATTGTGGATGACTAAATTGAATGGAGAGAAACAGACCAGTGGTTTGAAGAGTAGCAGCTTTTGGAAGACAGCCCAACACAATTTATCATCAGCCTGGACCATCCATGTATGTGTATGTATGTATGTAAATATGTACAAAGATATACATATATGTATATATATATATCCATATACGTATGTAAGTATATATACATACATGCATACATACATGCATGTATGCATGCATGCATACATACATGCATACATGCATGCATACATACATACATACATACATACATACATACATACATACATACATACATACATACATACATACATACATACATACATACGTACG
>SZWC01018429.1:31564-49977 GCA_023375785.1 Penium margaritaceum
GCGGCGACAAGGTCCCTGATGCGGACCCCGGAGGCACCTACGCGTCGGCAGATGGTGGACCACCCACTTGGAGCTGACCGACGACTACCCCAGCGTCGTGGATGCAGTCTCGGACCTCTTGCAGTTCTTCTCCAGCCTATCCTTGATACGGACGCAGCTGGCACCGGAGCACCGACGAGTGGTGGCTCCATCCACCAGCAGCTCCCGGAGAGCTGCCACGACGCCGTGGGTGCTTGCCAGGGTGCTTTGCGGTTTTTCTACAAACGCTTGAGTTTTCTCGGTGGACTGGCTCTCGAGCCCGATTTGCATGTTTTGCATTGTCCGTCCAGTGATAGATGCCAGACTTGTGCGTGTGACCAGTCGTAGCGTCTGACTCGAGATTATGCATCTCTAGGTTCAGACGGTGTTGCGTTTGGATGCGTGTGTGTAGAGTTACGGCCTAAACAGTGGTTTTGAGCCGGTTTTAGGACAAACTGACACTACTGCGTGCGTCGCCCGCTGTGTGCCGCAGCAAGTATTTATGCTGCGTGCTTGTCAGTTGCCATTCTCTCTCTGCAATTATATTCATTTCGAGCTTCCTGACACTTTGTACGTGGTTCTACCCAGACCCTTGCAATTTTGTTTCTAACTTGTGACTGTTGTCACACACTGACCGAGCGCTGACGCTTAGTGTCGCGGCAAGTGGTTAGGAAGGTTCTAGGAAGTTTCTCTTGGTATCAGAGCAAATGAGCCACAGCTCGTTGTGCTGTGCAGCAGAGACACAGCAGTAGTGAGTGGCAGGAGCGGCAGGCACCCATAGCAGTGGCAGCAAATCCTAGAGGGACCCGCCACGACTACGTAGCAGCAGCCGTGTCTGGCTACCACTATGTACACACAAAGGAAAAAAAAAGAAAAAAAAGGGAGAAGCAGCTCGTAGCAGCAGCTTGCAAGCTGCCACGGCTACTACGAGCTCCTGGCGGCAGGAGCTCGCAGTAGCGGTAGCGGGGAGCAGCCGCAGCAGCGGCAGCGGCAGCACGCACATGCAGCATCTGCGGCGACGGGCAATGGCCATAGCAGCAGCAGCGGCGGCGAGCAGCTGCAGCAGCTGCTGTTGCACCATTCGCAGCAGCAGGAGCAGCAGGCAGCAACCGCAGTAGCAGCCGTAGCGGCAGCAGCAGCAGGCAGCTGCGAGCAGCAGCACCAGGCGACAGCAAGCGGCACCAGGCGGCAGTAAGCAGAAGCAGCAACAGTAGCAGCAGCAGCAAGCAGCGAAGCACCGAGCAGCAGCAGGACGCGGCTGTGAGCAGCAATAGCAGGCGACAGCAAGCAGCAGCAGCAGCAGCAAGCAGCGCAGCAGCGAGCAGCAGCAGCAGGCGGTAGCAAACAGCAGCAGCTGCAACGCTACTTTGTCGCGTGTCCTGTAGGAGTGGCAGCAGCAGCACGCGCAGGAGGAGGGGTAGCAGCCGCAGGGCAGGGGGAGCTGGCCTCGTCGCCGTCGCAGTAGTAGGAAGCTGTCGTGCAGCTTCCTGCTGCCACGGCTCGCCCGTGAGGGTGAAAAGGGGGGGCGGGCGTTGAGCTCGCCCACGAGCGAGCTCGCCGAGCAAGCTCGCTTGACGAGCGAGCTCCTCGAGCGACCTCGCTCGACGAGCTCGCTCGAGGAGTCGAGCCAGGCAGCCGGGAAAAGAAAGAAAAGAAGAAAGGAGGGAGAGAAGGGGGAAGGGGGCCTCAAGTGGGGCACCCCAGAAAACCCCAAAGGGGGCACCCGAGGAGGTGGCACCATCACAAAAAAAAAGGAGAAGGAGGACAGGGGGGTCCTCGAGTGGGGTAGTTGAGTAAGGCCCGGGACGGGGTACCCCACTCACGCCGAGCGTTGGTGAGCAAGAAAAAGGGGGAACGTTTGTGTTCCTTTTATCTTCCCTTTTTGTGGCTTGAGGCCACTACCGTCGGCTGACGACGAGAACCACTGTCGTAGCATCCGCCGCAAACGTTGTAGCAATTGCAGCAGCAGAGAAGGTGGCTTGAGGCCACAGCCGTCGGCTGACGACGGCACCCGGTGTAGCATTAGCACCGAAGGCGACTTGAGTTTACACACTTAAGTCGCACACCACTGCGCTACTAGTGCGGTAGTGACCGTCCTCGTGACATAGTCGCAGCACGTCTGAGAGATTGTACTTTGATTTCTCACCTCCCCCTGTGGTCTTGTGCCAGCGGGAGCAAGTGTTGTGTGGACTCACTTACGCCGAGCTCCGGAGATGAGCAGACTGGCGTCGCAGGGAATGCAGCCGGCGCCGTGGTTGGCACCGGCTCTGCATACGTGGCAGACGTCGCGTCCACAGTGGCAGTTGCAGCCGTGGCACACGCCTCAGGCGTCTAACGGCTTTGCCTGTTACTATTGTGGGGATCGACACCATGGCTGGCACCAATGTCACCAGCGCCCTGCCGGGTGGCAACCGCCCTGGATACGGCTCCACCCTTCTTTTCCATTCGACTCAAAGACATCGGCCGACACTATGGCACCGTTCAGTGGAGCTATGGCGGTGTTGTATTCCGAACTCAAGGGTCTGAAGCGCATGGTGCAACAGCTCACAGACCATGTGGTCTCTGAGCGGGCCGTTTCCACCATGCCGCTACAGACAGCTACATCTTCCTCCTCGCCATCCTCACCTCCGTCAGTGTCATCACCTGACGATACCACACCTCGCGACCTTAGCTCCACATCTGACACCCTCCGCTCTGTGTTGGAGTCAGTTGGAGTCATCATGACCGTTGACCACTCCGCTTTTGTGGTAGTCCCTTCAGCTCAGCGTCGTCGCGCTCGCACTCGGCATGCGAGGCAACAGATGGTACGTTTGGCGAGACGTGCCCCGTAGGCAGCGGCAGTCGGAGCAGTGGCAGACGTCGCAACGGAGATGACTCTCTTGTCCCCAGTCATAGGGTTGGTGCGGCATCCCTTCGCAGCTCCTACCGGTGGGTCGGTCGAGGGGGGGATGGAGTGTCCGCCGACGACCACCGGAGAGTGCAAGAGGGATGCGACAGACGGTGCTTCACGACAGGGCGCTCTCTGTGAGGACGAGATATCTAAGGAGTGGTCCGACGTGGAGTCGGAGACGGACGAGTGGTCTGACGCAGAGTTGGAGGCAGACGTGGGATGGAGATGGAGATGGAGATGGAGACTGCAGTTGACGTAGCAGAGACCACGACCACAGAGGCAGGTGTGGCGGTAGCAGTGGATGTGGCAGCAGTATCAGTGGCGGTGACAACCGACACATGTGGAGCAGACGTCCAGGCAGTGGGTGTGTCGGCAGCCATCGACGTCATGACGGTATCAGTAGTTGTAGTCACTGTTACTGACGGGACGCTGGTAGTGGACACGCTTGTTGATGCAGACACCACGATGGTGGTCGCTCCAGTAGCAGTCGGTATGGCCTCCGGAGGGGTAGACGTTCCCTTTGTCACATCATCAGCCCTTGCGAGTACACGTGTGAAGGGGGTACCCGGAGAGGCAGGAGACGTCGAGATTGCCAGCACTTCCGCTATGACCGGTGTCACTGCAGTAGCTATCTTTGGAGGCACAGCCATCGCGGAGGACGTAAATTGAGCAGTAGCTGATGCACCAGCAGCCAAGCGGGCCCCTTCGCTCAAGCGTTTACACTCTGCGCTTTGCGACCAGGAGGATGCAGTGGCACGCGCGGACAGGCACCTCCAGGACCTCGCGCTTGAGCTGCGTGCAGCGAGTACACGTTGGAGCACCACAGACGCCGCGGATCATCATGCAGCAGAAGCAGATGTCGAGGATGTGTACACGCGCCTCGAGGCTCCTGAGTGGACGTTTCACGGTGCAGTGTGGAGGCGGTCAGACTTGCGCCGACAGGTGGAGGAAGCGATATCAGTGGATGCCTCGGCAGCGGGGGCCCATGCCGGTGCAGCCGTTACCGTGGTCGACACTTCTGAAAACCGAGTTGCGGTGGTGTCTAAAGCATCTGATGAGCCTACATTAGTCTCCCTTACAGGTGCAGCTTCCGTGGAGGATGCAGAGCGAGCTATGGACCTTCGGCTCTTGGCTTCCCTTACCGGCATCGCTGACACCGTGGCGGTTCCAGCTCATGACACAGCTACAAACATCCGAGTTGTAGTTCCAGTACCCGAGCACTTGCGGTCCGCGGTCTGTGAGCAGGATGCAGCCATGGCTCGAGCAGAGGCACACGTACAGGGACTCATGGCCGAGCTCCGGGAGGCCAGCAGCCGTTGTTACATTGCAGATGTTTCTGCACAACAGGCTGCTGAGGGGTGCATAGAGGATGTGCACACACGTCTCGAGGCAACTGAGAGGTCTCTGCAGGGTGCACGTCAACGACGGGTAGACGCTCAGCAGAAGGTGGACGATTGGCTACGCACTTGGGGTTCGCAGGAGCCCCAGGACGTACGAGCTCTTGATGGTGGCGATAATGCCACAGAGACGGATGCTGACATTCATCCATCAGTCGGTGACCGAAGGACTGGTGTGTCAGCAGCAGCCGGTACCTCCACAGCACCACCTCTTACAGATGCAGACGCTACAGATGCGGACGCGTTATCTGGTGTCGATGCCTTGCCAACAGCTGGTCACCAGGTGACAGATGATCCGACAACTGACTTGCGCGATGAGGCGGCGAGGCTGCAGGAGGTAGTGGCTCGTGCCGATGCGCACGCGATCGAGGTCCACCATCAGGCTCGTTCCACGACTGACCGTCTACATGCCGCAGATGCAGCCGGCCGGTCGGCAACCGCAGCAGAGCTCAACCAGTTTTACTCGCGTCTCGACGCTGCAGAGTACATGTGGCAGTGTGCAGCTCAGCAGTTGGTAGGCATATACCAGGTGATGCAGTTCGAGGAGGCCCTCAGCGCTGCACCAGTCAGAGGAGCAGGTGACGAGAGCAGTGATGATTACGACAGCGACGATGACGACACCGACGACGACGCTCCGGGATGAGGCCATGTGGGAGCGCATCCGACCAGTATCATTGTCACCCTTGCTATTGTCTCGCAGGGGGGTGTGGCCATGGGGGAGCCAACCTCTGCAGCCCTGGAGGGGGTGTTGGTGTATGGGCTTTGGCCTGACACCCTCCTGAGGATTGTGTGGTTCGTTTGTTTCTGACACGATGCTCCGATTGAGGATATGTTTGTCGAGACCCGCGCACCTGGTGAGTTTGACCGGTGTGGCGTGGAGACCCATTGNGTCCATGTGTTATGTATGTTCCATGCATGCGAGCAGGTGTGGTCGAGACCCGGACCCTGGAGACATGCTCCAAGGTCATGAGGAGACCTTTTTGATTTGCACCTCATATGTGATGTTTGACACATAGGTGGGTGATTGAATTCTTCCATGGTCGAGACCCGGGCACTTGGTGGGATGCACCATTGTCACGAGGAGACCCAGTGATGTGGTATGCTTGATCAGTGGTTGCTATGGTTGGTTGCTTGAGTCATCCATTCTTGCCTTTGCTCAGGCATCATTATGTTGACAGTGGTGTCAGCTAGGGGGAGTGTTGGCGTGTGTTACTTCCACCTGTCACGAGCGACGGCCAGGATAGCAGCGGTACAGGAGGACGCGGCGACATGGTCCCCAATGCGGACCCCGGAGGCACCTTCGCGTCGGCAAATGGTGGACCACCCACTTGGAGCTTACCGACGACTACCCCAGCGTCGTCGATGCAGTCTCGGACCTCTTGCAGTTCTTCTGCAGCCTATCCTTGATGCGGACGCAGCTGGCGCCGGAGCACCGACGAGTGGTAGCTCCATCTACTAGCAGCTGTCGGAGAGCTGCCACTACGCCCTGGGTGCTTGCCGGGGTGCTTTGCGGTTTTTCTACTGACGCTAGAGTTTTCTCGGTGGAATGGCTCTCGAGCCCGATTTGCATGTTTTGCATTGTCTGTCCACCGATAGATGCCGGACTTGTGTGTGTGACCAGTCGTAGCGTCTGGCTTGAGATTATGCATCTCTATGTTCAGAGGGTGTTGCGTTTGGATGTGTGTGCGTAGAGTTACGGCCTAAACAGTGGTTTTGAGCCGGTTTTAGGACAAACTGACACTACTCCGTGCGTCGCCCGCTGTGTGCCGCAGGAAGTATTCATGTTGTGTGCTTGTCAGTTGCCATTCTCTCTCTGCAATTATATTCATTTCGAGCTTCCTGACACTCTGTACGTGTCCTTACCCAGACCCTTGCAGTTTTGTTTCTAACTTGTGACTGTTGTCACACGTTGACCTAGCGCTGACGCTTAGTGTCGCGGCAAGTGGTTAGGAAGGTTCTAGGAAGTTTGTCTGTCGTGCCATGCGAAAAAAGTAAAAGGTGTGTGAAAAAAATATTCAATGATTTATCAAGTTCTAAATCTGTTCAAAGATGTCATTTGGCAGTTTTTCTTCGCGACACAAGGGGTCATCATGCATGTTGTGAATGTTTCCAGTAAAACATTTCTCAGTGCAGTCTATTAAGATTGGTTGTTGCTCAAATTGTGGTGGAGGTGATGGAGGGGAGATTAAGAACACGTTATTGTTCTCTTGTATACAACCAAACTTAGTTGGACATCACGATAGAGATTTGATTTGACCTCCCCTCATCACTGATCTTTTGTGGTGTTGAGTTTGGAAGAAAACAATTAGGCTTGACTTGCTCTGAAGGTTCAACATGTTTTTTTTTAAGGAATGTTTATGGAAGCTTTTAGATCCCCAACTTGTAGAATCTTTCTTGAAGTGTGGCAACCAAGTTCCTCTTGTGGCGGCTTTGCCATACGACCATGTTTCATAGTGTTGGGACTTTTCTCAGTTTCAAATTGACTGCCTTGTATGCCATGGCCCAAAGACTCTCATCCTACAGCTTCACATTGATTGAGGTCATCCATGGCTCAAAATTGTAAGAGCACAAATGCTCCGGTGCCCATGGTTTCGCCAAATAAAAAATCGGTGTCCATAGTCGAAAACGAACTGACGACGGTGTCCAAAGTCGATAACGAAAAGACGCCGCTGTCCATAGTCAAAAACGACATGACAACGGTACCCATGTTTTTCGTCGTGCGAGCAAAAAAGGAAGAAAATGACAACTGTACCCACGCCCTCAAAGTCGAACTTCGCCGACTTCGAGGGCGAAATGGGCGACGCTGACACAGGCGTCGCCAATGTCAGACGTCACCCTGCCGCGGGTTTTTGAAATCGCAAGTGCGAGCTCCAAAACTCGTGACAGGGTGCGCCACATCTCGCAAACCCACACGAATAACCGACAAACCCCCTAGTTACACTGGGGGGTTAGGGTTTTATTTCTTACTTGCTCGGGCATCTGCCGGGCCCCACGGTAGCCGGGCCCAACAGATTCCCTTTTGTTTATCACACGTGCGCCGCATCTCGCAACCCCCCCCCCAATAACATAAAAACCCCCTAGTAAAACTGGGGGGTTAGGGTTTTAATTTGTTACTTGCCCGGGCATCTACCGGGCCCCGCTACCGCGGGGCCCGCTGTTGGTTATTGTCACAAACACGCGCAAGTGCCCTCTTGTCTCCATTCATGCACACACCTTACCACTGCAGGTGATTGAACTGGATTAAGGCTCCCTGGTGCAAGACTGTGATGCAGCATGAAGTGCACAATGGAGATTCCTCCATCAAGCTGCCGAGTGGTGGCTTCAGCACCAGCCTTGTCACATGCCTTAGTTTAGTGATACCCCTCACATGCTAAAAAGGGGATACAACTTGTAGGATTGCATGCTTGTTAGTTGATTGAACACTTGCATGTTCCTAGAGTGGTGAACCGGGTTGCTGATCCCTTGGGACCACACGTCCGGCTTGTGCCGGCGTGTGAGGAACTGCCTGGAGCTCGTTTGCTCCAGGGTCGGGTTCGATCCCTGGGTGGCGGCCGGGCCCCATGACGAGTGTCTCGCGTGGGTGGCCCGGTCAACTGGCTCTCACCACCTCGCTCACTCTCAACTCTTGTCAAGCTGTGTCTTGATTCCTTCACTTTTCTAAGTCGTGAGCGTTCCCCGATCCATGGCGTACTCCATTGCTTGTCACCTACTTGCTTGCTAGCATAGTGCCTACGCCTACCTATTGGTATCAGAGGAGGAGGACTATCCCTCCCGCCGCAACGTCCTGGGACCTCATGAGACTCACGCGCTAAGCGACGGGTGATCTCGCACAAGCCACAGCACGAGACCGCGGCGGCCTAAGCAGCAGCAGCAGCCATTCTGTGCAGCCGCTAGCATCACACTCGTGAACCCTAGCACGAGACCGTGGCAGCTTAGGCAACAGCAGCAGCTGCCATTCTGTGCAGCCGCTAGCATCACACTCGTGAACCCTAGCACGAGACCGTGGCAGCTTAGGCAACAGCAGCAGCTGCCATTCTGTGCAGCCGCTAACATCGAGCGACGGGTGATCCCGCGCAAGCCACAGCACGAGGCCGTGTCGGCCTAAGCAACAGCCACAGCAGCCATTTTATGCAGCTGCTAGCATTGCACTCGTGAACCTTAGCACGAGACCGTGGCAGCTTAGGCAGCAGAAGCAGCCGCCATTATGTGCAGCCGCTGGCATCGAGCGGCGGGTGATCACGCACAAGCCACAGCACGAGGCCGTGGCGGCCTAAGCAGCAGTAGCAGCAGCCATTCTGTGCAGCCGCTAGCATCGCACTCGTGAACCTTAGCACAAGACCGTGGCAGCCTAGGCATCAGCAGCAGCCACCATTCTGTGCAGCTGCTGGCATCGAGCGACGGGTGATCCCGCACAAGCCAGAGCACGAGGCCGTGGCATCCTAAGCAGCATCAGCAGCAGCCACTCTGTGTAGCTGCCAACATCGCACTCATGAACCTTAGCACGAGACCGCAGCAGCTTGGGCAGCAGCAGCAGCCGCCATTCTGGGCAGTCGCTAGCATCAAGCGACGGGTAATCCCGCACAAGCCACAGCGCGAGGCCGTGGCGGCCTAAGCAGCAGCAGCAATAGCCATTCTTTGCAGCCGCTGGCATCGCACTCGTGAACCTTAGCACAAGACCGTAGCAGCTTAGGTGGCAGTAGCAGTCGCAATTCTATGCAACCGCTAGCACCAACCTGTGAACCTCCTTCGAGTCACAGCTAAGCCGCGAGTGATCCCGTGCAAGCCACAGCACGAGACCATGGCACCCTAGGCAGCCGCAGCAGCCGCCGCTCTGTGCAGCTGCTAGCTTCGCAGCCGTGACCTCAGCTTCAACCTTGCAGCTAGGCTTGACCCCAGCACACTCTCAATTACCTCGGGCTGCCCTGAGGCAGCCTAGCATTCAGAACGCTGGCGTCTCCACCTGAGATCGAGCCCGCCCCTCCGTCATCCACAGCGGCTCTGGACCGTGCACGCACTGACGAGGAGCTCGCGTACTACGAGGAGCGGGCGGAGAGAGAAGTGTGGTCGAGGGTGCGTCATAGTAGTCCGGGGTATCACCCCGGTGAAGACTACGATCCCGCTGATCACTACGCGTGGGCGGACGCAAGGGACTACGCGACTCGTTGCCAATCGGCCGACGACGACTCTCCAACGTCGCTGAACCAGCCGGCAACAGCATCACAACGCGACCACCGACCTCTTCACTCTCTGGTAAGCCCACCCATTTCCCATAGGACGCGCCCGCAACACCGCCGTGCTGTTCCCCATGGTGCAACTCCACCTTCTGCAGCAGCAGCATCAGAGGCCTCCGCTCCGCATTTTGCTGCATCCCCAGCCGCAACTGCTGCAGAGCCCATCTCGTCTCCTGATATTCTTTCAGCAGTACAGGCATCCAGCGCTGCCGTTGCCACTATCTTTGCAGCCACAGCACGTGCCGCACGTGCACCAGCCAGCACTGCTGCTGGTCGAGCCATTGACACATACACTGCAGCGGCTGACCAGGGACCTTTGGCGGCCACTGCCGTCAACGTAGCCACTCAGATTGCTGCAACAGCAAACGCAGTTGCATCCGCCGCAGCCGCAGCAGCCACAGCACTCTCCAGTGCAGTTGACTCCGCCAACGCCTCCACAACACAGGCAGCCTCTCTATCCTCCTCATCACCGTCAGTCACTCGGCACATACAACTGTTGGTCTTGACCGCTACAGTCATCGCCACTCTGTCAGGTGCAGCCCTGACAGGTGTAGCCTGCTTCGTGGTCACCACATCAGCCTTTGTCGCAGTCGTCGCCTCCTCAGTTGCTGCGGCACTGCCACCACTGTTCTCTCTGCACCGCCGTGCGTGGTGTGCTTGCCTTCTCTTGTTCTCCCGCTCTCTCTGCCTTTCCTGTATCGGCGTGTTTGTGCGTTCAGGTTGTTGCCTTGCAGCGCACTTCCAACACCGATATCTCACGTTCCCACGCCCACTGAAGCAAGGGAAACTCTGCCGAAATTTTTCCGGCAGAGTCACATCGCTGGCACAATGCCAGTCGACGATGACCAATACACAGCATTGCAGGTTGAGCTTCAGCGTGAGCGCACTGCGTTGCAGGCAGCTCTCAGTGCTCAGCGCGCTGCTGAGGAAAAATTGAGGGCTGAGCAGGCTGACCAAGAGACATTCGCCGATCACATTGCTGACTTGGTTCTGAATCGTCTGTAGCCCACACTGCGTAGCACTCAGTCCGCTAGCATTGCTGCAGCATTTTCCACTTCTCCCGCTTCCGCTTCCACTGCCGCTGGCACATCTTCCTCTGATCCACTTGCACTCGCCGCAGCTGCTGGCGCTGCTGCAGCCAAAGCCCTTGCTCCATCAGTGCAACGCAAGTCTGACTTTGACTCCTCTCCAACCCATTTAACATCCAGTCTTACATTTCACTCTTGGGAGGTTCGTTTCAGTGCCTGGGCGCAAGGGGAACAACTCTGGGAATACTACCATGCACCAAATCCCTCAGCTGTCCCACCTTTTGTGCCAGTCGATTCTGAGTCGGCACGAGCGGTCCGTGCCCTCATTCGCGCCGGACCAGACGATCTCACCGATGAGATTGGATCCTACAATGCTGACACTGCACGCCGCACCCCCGCTGACCCGGTTGGGGCTTATGCCCTCATCAAGCGGCGCACGACAGTCACTGGACACGCAGCACAGAGCGTCCTCACCGTCCAGTTCAACACGCTCTCCATGCGTGCTGACGAGACTGTTGATGCCTATTGGGCTCGTAGTCTGCGACTGTTGCGTGACCTCGACAAGGCCGCCCCAGGCCAACTCCCTGCTGTCCTCTCCATCGTCAACGGCCTCATCCCTGAACTCAGCGACATCTTTCGCGAAGTGAAGGCCACAGAGTTGGAGCGTCTGGCGGCAATCCCTATTCCCGCCGACGCACCCCCTGGAATTGGGACTTTATGGGAGTTCACCTCCCAGCGCCTCACCGACTGGTGGAGCTCCTTGCAGAACAAACGCATCCACCGCGCAGCCGTTGCAGCAGCAGCTACCGTACTTCCCTCCTCCTCCACCTCCTCAGCCTCCAGTTCGTCCTCCATCTCCACCTCTGTCACTACTGCCACCTCCCTTGCTTCCCAAGGGGGTGGGCGTGGTGGAGGGGGTAGCAAAGGTAAAGGCCGAGGGGGTGGCACTGGCGGTGGCGGGCAGGGGAAGGGTGGCAAAGGTCGCGGTTCTGACAGCACCGCATCCCCCTCTTCCTCCTCCAGCACTGTCACTTGCTGGAACTGCGGCGCCGCTGGTCAAGCGGTGCCCAAGTGCCCTGCACTACCAGATGATGCACGCCTGGCCTCCGCCATGCGTGCTCACTGGGCACGCTCTTCAGGGTCTGGTGGAGGCTCTGCCCGCTCCTCCACCTCCGCGGGGTCCAGTCGTGGCTCGACGCACACTTCTCCTCCATTGCCTACAGCAACTGTCTATAGCACTGTCCTCTCTGCACCTTCTCCATCCGCACCCTGGGATTGGCCCCCGGGATTTGGAGGCCCTGTCTACTTTGGGCCTCCCTCTGGCTTCTACTCACCTCCAACATGGGCTTCCTCCACCCCTGGTCCCCAGCCACCCTCCTCTACCACACTCATCACCGGACCACCTGAGGACGACAGCCAGCTCGACTCTACGCTCTCTCACGCCGTCCACTAGCGTCACCTCCGTGATCAGGGAGGTGAGAGTGTACGTTCGGTTGAGGAGGGCCTTGCGTGTGCTGTTGACTCGTCTCTTCGTGGACCCCCCCGCGGTCATGTTCAGGGGTGTCCCCCAGTTGACGTCCCATGGATTGAGGATTGGCAGTCGTACAGTCTCCCTCGTTGCCTTGCCGCTTGTGGTCAGCGCCTCTTTCCTCGTTCTGCCATTGCCGCTGTGAGTCGTGACCCTGCGTCTGTCCGTGTGACGGGTGGCTTCTGGATTCTTGATTCAGGGGCCACCCACCACATGACTTCCTGTCGTTCAGCGTTTGTGTCGTTGGGTCCTGTTGGTTCTGTTCGCTTTGTACGCACTGGCTCTGGCCACCTTCTCCCTGTCCAGGGTGTCGGTGTCGTCCGTTTCGTTGGCCCTGGGGGGGAGCTTTTCCTCCCTGACGTTCTCTATTTGCCCGCTCTTGAGTTCAGTCTGCTGTCTGTTACGACTCTCGACGACCAGGGCATGGACTTCTCATCCAGTCGGGGTGTTGCCTCTGTTATGCATCACACCACTGGTCGTGTCTTACTGCGTGGCACTCGCTGTGACCGCTTGTTCCGCGTGCTCTCGTTTGCACCCCATCCCTCCACGACTGCTCTTGTTCATGTTGCTCGCTCCCTCACTCCTGCACATGCACAGTTGCTCCATCGTCGTCTCTGTCACATTCACATTGCCGCTATTGACAGTCTGCTTCGGGACGTGCCTGCGAATGGCCTTGATGCTGACACGTTCTCTGCACCCTGCCCCACTGACTGTCTCGACTGCGCTCAAGGCAAAATGCACCGCTCCCCATTCTCCACGTCTGAGTCTCGCACCTCTCACCCACTTGAACTCCTGCACGCTGACGTCATGGGACCTCTTGCCCATGACGCACTTGGGGGTGTCGGACGTTATGTCCTCTGTCTCACAGACGATTTTTCTCGGATGCGCTGGGTTTTTGCCCTTTGGCAAAAGAGTGACGTCTGTCCCACACTTGAGTCGTGGCTACCACAGGCTGAGCTGGCCTGTGGTCGCCGGCTCAAAGTCTTTCGCTGTGACCGTGGTGGCGAGTTCATGGGTCCCACCGCTCGCTTTCTCACCTCTCGTGGGGTGTGTATGGAGCCCTCGGCTCCCTACACACCCCAGCAGAATGGTGTCTCTGAACGCTGGAACCGCACCCTCGCTGATGGTGTTCGTACTCTCCTCAGCGAGTCCTCCCTTTCTTCCGTCTTCTCCTTCGAGGCCATGTGCTACATGACCTGGGTATGAAACCGTGTCCCACACAGTCCCCTTCCTCGTCACATCACCCCCTTTGAGCGCTGGTACGGTCGCCGTGCTGACCTCCGTCTGGCTCGTGTCTGGGGCTGTGTGGCTGCTGTCTGGTTGCCAGAGGACTTTCGTGATGGCAAACTGAGTCCTCGTGCGCGCCTCTGCACGTTTCTTGGCGTTTCTGCCATGTCTAAGGCGTGGCCCTTCTGGGACCCCGACCGTTCCCGCGTCATCGAGTCGCGTGACGCCCTCTTCTTTGAGGATGTCTTTCCTCGTGACTTGTCCCATGTCCCTCCTCCGTCTTCTCTCTCCTCGCTTCGTCGGCTTGGGGGGGGTGGGTCTATTCCAGCCTCCGATCTCCGTGCGTCCACGTCTCCCTCTCAGACAGCGTCCCCTGTTGTCACTCCTACGGACAGTGACGAGGACTCAGTCTCCTCTGAGTCGGGGGCCTCAGTGCCCTTCCGCGGAGTCCGAGTCACCCCTGTCCTCAGCCGGCAGCCCTGTGTCTTCGCCGTCTACCGCCATTCCCGAGTCCTCACACTCGGCACCCACTCCCGCACAATCCAGTGCTCACTCTACTCCCACCTCATCTCCTCACCCTGCAGTTTCTCCGGTGCTTGACACCACTGCAGGTGGTGCGCCTCAGGCTCGGCCCCCTTGCCTAGAGCCTTATACTCGTGGGGGGAGACTTCGTGCTCTTCCTTCCTCTCAGCCCTCTCAGCCCTCCTCTTCTAGGGCGCCTGCTGAGTCTCTCCCGGCAGGCGCGTCCATTGCCTCTCAGCAAGTCACCCGCTCCAGAGCCACATCCTCCACAACTGGTCTTTCAGTGCGCCCCACCGGCCTTGATGCACTGGGCCTGTCTGTGAGCGTTGTACACCCAAACTCTGCAGTTGGCTATGCTCTTGTAGCCCACGAGTTCCACAGTGCTCTTGAGTCTTCTGTCGCCGGTTATGTCGCCGCATGCTTTGCGGCCGCTGGCCTCCCCACTCTCCCTCCTGAGCCCACCACTGTCCGGCAGGCTCGTGAGGCAGCAGACGCTGACCTCTGGGAGAAGGCCATGCAGGAGGAGCTCGCAGCCCTCCAAGATCATGGAGTCTTTGAGCTAGTGGATCTGCCTGCAGGTCGCAAGGCAGTCTCCGCCCGATGGGTCCTTCGGCGTAAGCTGAAGCCTGATGGAACTGTCGACCGGTACAAGGCACGTCTCACAGCAAAGGGGTTCTCCCAGATCCCCGGCGTTGACTTTGATGAGACCTTTGCACCGGTCGGGAGATATACCACGGCTCGAGCACTTTTGAGCCTCGTCGCCCAGCACGACTGGGAACTGGAGCAGATGGATGTCAACAACGCCTTCTTGCACGGGAAGCTCGATGAAGAGATCTACATGATACAGCCCCCGGGCTTTACCGATGGCACGAGCAAGGTCTGGCGACTGCGCAAAGCCCTCTATGGGCTCAAGCAGTCGCCGCGATGTTGGCACATGGAGATCTCCTCGACTCTCGAGCGGGGAGGTTACCGTCATAGCACGGTTGATCCAGCGCTCTTCTTCAGCGCCCCCTCAGAGCCGTTTGTGGCGGTGTTGGTCTATGTTGATGACCTGCTCATTGCCTCACCCAGCCCGGCAGTTGTCCAGTCAGTGAAAGACCTGCTGCAGTCTGCATACAAGATGAAGGATCTAGGTCCTGCGCGGGTGTTTTTGGGGATGGAGCTTGAGCGTGATCGTCAGCGTCGCACCCTGCATGTGCACCGGGCTGCGTACATACGCACACTGGGGGAGCGTTTTGCTCCTTTGCTCGCAGACATTCCCATCGCGTCCACACCGATGACTCCAGCAGGTCAGCGCCTGCTGAAGTCACTGGACTCAGCACAGTTGGGGGAGCCTGTCGACGTCACCGACTACCTCAGTGTTGTCGGCTCCCTCATGTATCTTGCCACCACCACTAGGGCAGATGTGGCCTTCGCGGTCAACTTCCTTGCCCAGTTCTCCCAGCAGCCTCGACAGAAGCATCTCGAGGCTGCACTACGCGTCGTCCGCTACGCGTTGTCCACTGCACGCGTAGGACTCTGCTATCGTGCTCAGCCCTCTGTAGTCGTTGACGGCTACACAGACAGCGACTGGGCACATGACATAGATGCTCGCAGCCGCACTGGTTACATCTTCCTTGTCGGGGGGACTGCAGTCTCCTGGAAGAGTGGAAAACAGGGTTGTGTTGCCAGGAGCTCTAGTGAGGCAGAGTATGTGGCACTGGGTGCAGGTACGTGTGAGAGTGTTTGGCTGTCCCGCCTGTTGCAGCAGTTGCGTGTTCCCATTCCTTGCATCACCCTGCGCTGTGACAACCAGAGTGCGAAGGCGATTGCTGAGCACGATGGCATGCATCACTCTCGCACTAAGCACATCAACATTGAGCATCACTTTGTATGCGAGCGCATTGCTGCTGGGGAAGTTCAGGTTGTCCGGGTTGACACTCGTCAACAGCGTGCAAACTTTCTCACCAAAGCGCTCAGTAGTGGAATGTTCAAGGCGGCCGGGCATGCTGTTGGCTTGCTGCGCTCTCGTGATGCCGCCGGTTGATGTGATTCCTGTGATGTTCACCTCGTTCCATGTTTCGTGTGTGTGAGGCCTGTTCGTCTGTGGGTCATGGGGGAGTGTTGGTTATTGTCACAAACACGCGCAAGTGCCCTCTTGTCTCCATTCATGCACACACCTCACCACTGCAGGTGATTGAACTGGATTAAGGCTCCCTGGTGGAAGACTGTGGTGCAGCATGAAGTGCACAGTGCAGATTCCTCCATCAAGCTGCCGAGTGGTGGCTTCAGCACCAGCCTTGTCACATGCCTTAGTTTAGTGATACCCCTCACATGCTAAAAAGGGGATACAACTTGTAGGATTGCATGCTTGTTAGTTGATTGAACACTTGCATGTTCCTAGAGTGGTGAACCGGGTTGCTGATCCCTCGGGACCACACGTCCGGCTTGTGCCGGCGTGTGAGAAACCGCCTGGAGCTCGTTNTCCAAGTCGTGAGCGTTCCCCGATCCATAGCGTACTCCATTGCTTGTCACCTACTTGCTTGCTAGCATAGTGCCTGCGCCTACCTACACCCGGCATATTCCATTTCTGTTATCCTATGTGCGCCGCATATTGCAACCCCCCCCCCAAAACGGACAAACCCCCAAGTTACACTCAGGGGTTTGGATATCATTTTTCTTCGGGCACAATGGGCATCTGCCGGGCCCCGCTACCGCGGGGCCCGACAGATGCCCATCGTGCGCCTCTTCCTACAAACCCCCCCAAACCTATGACAAACCCCCTCGTTTGTCGTAGGTTCGAGGGGTTGGGCAGGGTCATCGCGAGCTCGCAGGGAGGATTCACCGCGAAACTCCTCCTGCGAGCTCGCGACGACCGGCGAAGCTCGATGTAAAAAAAACATGTCGAATGTGATATACACATGAAATATATAACAACCGTGCCCGTTTTTGCTCGCGCGACAAAAACCATGGGCACTGCTGTTATTTGTTTTTCGACTACGGGCACCGCATGCTTCTCGCTTTCGACTTTGGGCACCGCATGCTTCTCAGTTTCGACTATGGACACCTCTGCTTTATCTGGCGAAACGATGGGTGTATTACTACTCCGTCCAAATTGTAACGCATGGATTCTCCCCTATACATTTATAAGTTGTCAATCTGCACAAATGATTACAAGTTTACAAGTTTCTTCTTTCCCTTACAAAAACTATGGACAAAAGTCTATCAAATGATAGCAAAACAAGCTAAGGATGATGTATCCCTATGCAAATGTTACCTAAAAGGCTAGGAGATCAAGGCGTGAGGCATAGTGATTACATGCCCCAGGGATTGCAAGAAGTTGAAGGCACCATCAGGAATGCCCATGAAATGATCTTTTCTATTGTTTGATAAAGGATTCAAGATGGAGGGTAGATTACAGACTTAATCTAGCCGGGAATTTTGTGTATTGAAAGAAAATATGGAAAAAAAATAGATTAGGCCAAGAAATGTTAAGTCCACAAGTGGACATTAGAGTGGACCTCATTACTGTTGGTTTGTGTGGCTTCCTCCTGTCACGACCGACACCGCTGGTTTACCGATACACCCACATTCGGGGTATATGGTAGAGGAGGACGTGACGACACGACGGGCCTCCGGACTGCACCGAGACTTCTCCAGCACCTACGACAACGCCGGCGAGACGCGATCGATGCGTTCCGGCAACCATGTGGGCTTGTCACGAGGTAGGAGCGTTTTCTCAATGGGTTGAGACCCGCGCACCCGGTGGACTCTACCAGTGCGACGAGGAGACCGGATGGCTATTGTGGGGCTTCTGATGTTCGGAAAGCCGTCTATGATATCTGGACGCTGATTCCGAGAATTTTTGGCAAGACGGAGTTGTTATATGCCCATCGTTGCTGTCGATTTATACGCACTGTCCACAGTCGAAATCGACATGACAGCAGTGCCCATGTTTTGTGCTTTTCGAGCAAAAATGGGCACGGATGTAATATATTTCATGTGTTTAACATATTCGACATAGATTTGGACTTTGAGGCTGAAGTCGAACTTCGCCCGTCGTCGCCAGCTTGCAGGAGGGGTTTCGCGGTGAAACCTCCCTGCGAGCTCGCGATGACCCTGCCAAACCCCCCATTTCAACTAGGGGGTTTGTCGTAGGTTTGGGGTGGTTTGCAGGATGCGGCGCACGCTGGGCATCTGCCGAGCCACGCAACCGCGGGGCCCTGCAGATGCCCGGGCAAGAAAAAAAATAACACCCAAACCCCCAAGTGTAACTAGGGGGTTTCTCTGGTATTGGGGGCGGTTTTTAAGATGCGGCGCACGTGTGATTGGTGAAAGGGAATCTGCCGGGCCCCGCTAACACGGGGCCGAGCAGATGCCTGGGCAAGTAAAAAGAAAAAAACCCAAATCCCCCAGTGTAAGTAGGGGGTCTGTATGTTATTGGGGGGGTTTGCGAGATGCGGCGCACGTGTGATAAATGAAAGGGAATCTTCTGGGCCCTGTTACGGCGGGGCCCGGCAGATGCCCGGGCAAGTAAAAATATAAAACCCAAACCTCCTAGTGTCACTAGGGGGTTTGTTGGATATTGGGGGG
>SZWC01018430.1:4651-17496 GCA_023375785.1 Penium margaritaceum
GACACAATTAGGGCGCAACTAGGGCGCAACTAGGGCGCACCTAGGGTGCAACTAGTGCGTAACTTGGGCGCAACTAGGGCGCGACTAGGGCGCGACTAGGGCGGGACTTGAGCGCAACTAGGCCGCAACTAGGACACAACTAGGGGGCAACTGGGCGCAACTAGGGCGCAATGAGGGCACAACTGGGGGCAACTAGGCTGCATATACGGCGCAACTAGGGTGCAACTAGGGCACAACTAGGGCGCAACTAGGGTGCAACTAAGGCGCAACTAGGGTGCAACATGTGCGCAACTAGGGCGCAACTATGGTGCAACTAGGGCGCGACTAGGGCGCGACTTGGGTGTAACTAGGGCTCAACTAGGGCGCAACTAGGATGCAACTAGGGCGCAATTAGGGCGCAACTGGGGGCAACTAGGGCGCAACTAGGGCGCAACTAGGACGCAACTAGAGCGCAACTAAGGCGCAATTAGGGCGTAACTAGGGCGCAACTAGGACGCAACTATGGCGCAACTATGGCGCAACTAGGGCGCAACTAGGGTGCAACTCAGGCGCAAGTAGGGTGCAAATAGGGCACAAGTAGGACGCAACTAGGGCGCAAGTAGGGTACAACTAGGGCGTACCTAGTGCCCAACTGAGGCGCAACCAGGGTGTAACTAGGGCGCAACGAAGACGCAACTAGGGTGCAAGTAGGGCGCAACTAGGGCGCAACTAGGGCGTAACTATGGCGCAACTATGATGCAACTAGGGCACAACTAAGGCGCAACAAGGGCGCAACTAGGGCGCAGCTAGGATGCAACTAGGGGGCAACTAGGGCGCAACTAGAGCGTAACTATGACACATCTAGGACGCAACAAGGGCGCAACGAGGGTGCAACTAGGGCGCAACAAAGGCGCAACAAGGGCGCAACTAGGGCGCAACTAGAGCGTAACTATGACACATATAGGACGCAACAAGGGCGCAACGAGGGTGCAACTAGGGCACAATAAGGACGCAACGAGGGCGCAACTAGGGCGCAACTAGGGCGCAACTAGGGCTCAACTAGGGCGCGACTAGGGCGCAACTAGGGCGCAACTACGGCGCAACGAGGGCGCAACTAGGGTGCAACTAGGGCGCAACTAGGGCATAACTAGGGTGCAACTAGGGCGCAACTAAGTCGCAACTAGGCCTCATCTAGGGCGCAACTAAAGTGCAACTAGGGCGCAACTAGGGCGCAACTAAGGCGTAACTAGGGCGCAAGTATGGCACAAGTAGGACGCAACTAGGGCGCAACTAGGGTACAACTAGGGCGTAGCTAGTGCCCAACAGAGGCGCAACTAGGGCGCAAGTACGGCGCAAGTAGGGCGCAAGTAGGGTGCAACCAGTGCGCAACTAGGGCGCAACTAGATCGCAACTAGGGCGCAACTAGGGCGGTACTAGGGTGCAACTAGGGCGCAACTAGGGCGCAACTAGGGAGGAACTAGGGCGCAACTAGGGCGCAACTAGGGAGGAACTAGGGCGCAACTAGGGCGCAACTAGGACGCAACTAGGGTGCAACCAGGGTGCAACTAGGGCGAAACTAGGGCACAACTAGGACACAAGTAGGTCGCAACTAGGGCGCAACTAGGACGCAACTAGGGCGCAACTAGGGCGCAAATAGGGCGCAACTAGTACGCAACCAGGGTGCAACCAGGGCGCAACTAGTGCGCAACTAGGGTCCAACTAGGGTGCAACTAGGGCGTAACTAGGGCGTAACTAGGGTGCAACTAGGGCGCAAATAGGGCGCGACTAGGGCGCAACTAGGGCGCAAGTAGGGCGCAAGTAAGATGCAACAAGGGCTCAACTAGGGCACAACTAGGGCATAGCTAGTGTCCAACTAAGGTGCAACTAGGGCGCAAGTAGGGTGCCAGTAGGACGTAAGTAGGGTGCAATTAGGAAGCAAGAAGCGCACAACTAGGGTGCAACTACGGCGCAACTAGGACGCGACTAGGGCGCAAGTAGGGCGCAAGTAGGGATAAAATATGGCGAAAGTAGGGCACAAGTACGGTGCAACTAGTGCACAACTAAGGCGCAACTGGGGCGCAACCAGGGCGCAACTAGGGCGCAGCTAGGGCGCAACTATGGCAAAACTAGGGCACAACGAGGGTGCAGCTAAGACGCAACTAGGGCGCAACTAGGGCGCAACTAGGGTGCAATTATGGCGTAACTAGGGCGCAACAAGGGTGCAATGAGGGCGTAACTAGGGCGCGACGAGGGCGCAACAAGGGCGCAACTAGGGCGCAACTAGGGTGCAACTAGGGCGTAACTAGGGCGTAACTAGGGCGCATCTAGGGTGCAAGTAGGGCGCAACTAGAGCACAACTAGGGAACATCTAGGATGCAACTAGGTCACAACTAGTGCGCAACTAGGGCGCAACTAGGGTGCAAATAGGGCGCAACCGGGGCGCAACCAGGGCGCAACTAGGGCGCAACTAGGGCACAACTAGAGGGCAACTAGGGCGCAACTAGGATGCAACTAGTGTGCAAGTTGGGCGCAACTATGGCGCAACTAAGGCGTAACTAGCGTGCAAGTAGGGCACAAGTAGGACGCAACTAGGGCGCAATTAGGGCACAACTAGGGCGTAGCTAGTACCCAACTACGGCACAACTAGGGCGCAAGAAGGGTGTCAGTAGGGCGCAAGTAGGGTGCAATAAGGGCGCAAATAGGGTGCACCCGAGGCGCAACTAGGGGGCAACTAGGGTGCAGCTAGGGCGCAACTACGGCGCAACTAGGGCGCGACTAGGGCGCAACTAGGGTGCAAATAGGGTGCATCTAGGGCGCAACTAACGCGCAACTAAGGCGCAACTAGGACGCAACTAAGGCGCAACTAGGGCGCAAGTAGGGCACAAGTAGGAAGCAACTAGAGCGCAACTAGGGTACAACTAGGGCATAGCTAGTGCCCAACTGAGGCGCAACTAGGACGCAAGTAGGGCGCAAGTAGGGCGCAAGTAGGGTGCAATTAGTGCGCAACTATGGCGCAACTAGGGCGCAACTAGGGCGAAACTAGGGCGGAACTAGGGTACAACTAGGGCGCAACTAGGGCGCAACTAGGATGGAACGAGGGCGCAACTAGGGCGCAACTAGGGCGCAAGTAGGGCACAAGTAGGAAGCAACTAGGGCGCAACTAGGGTACATCTAGGGCATAGCTAGTACCCAACTGAGGCGCAACTAGGGCGCAAGTAGGGCACAAGTAGAGCGCAAGTAGGGTGCAACTAGTGCGCAACTATGGCGCAACTAGGGCGTAACTAGGGCGCAACTAGGGCGGAACTAGGGTGCAACTAGGGCGCAACTAGGGCGCAACTAGGATGGAACTAGGGCGCAACTAGTGCGCAACTATGGCGCAACTAGGGCGTAACTAGGGCGCAACTAGGGCGGAACTAGGGTGCAACTAGGGCGCAACTAGGGCGCAACTAGGATGGAACTAGGGCGCAACTAGGGCGTAACTAGGGCGCAACTATGGTGAAACTAGGGCACGACTAGGGTGCAACTAGGGCGCAACTAGGGTGCAACTAGGGTGCAAGTAGGGCGCAAATAGTGCACAACCAGGACACAACTAGGTCGCAACTAGGGCGCAACTAGGACGCAACTAGGGCACAACTAGGTCGCAACTAGGGCGCAACTAGTGCGCAACCAGGGTGCAACCAGGGCGCAACTAGGGCGCAACTAGGGCGCAACTAGGGTACAACTAGGGCGCAACTAGGGCGCTACTAGGGTGCAACTAGGGCGCAACTAGGGCGCAACTAGGGTGCAACTAGGGCGCAAGTAGGGCACACGTAAGACGCAACTAGGGTGCAAATAGGGTACAACTGAGGCGTAGATAGTGCCCAACTAAGGCGCAACTAGGGTGCAAGTAGGCGCCAGTAGGGCGCAAGAAGGGTGCAACTAGGGTGCAAGTAGGGCGCAACTATGTTTCAACTAGGGCGCAACTAGGGCGCAACTAGGGTGCAACTAGGACGCAACTAGGGCACAAGTAGGACGCAACTTGGGCGCAACTAGGGTACAACAAGGTTGCAACTAGGGCGCAACTAGGGCGCAACTAGGGCACGACTAGGGCGCGAATAGGGTGCGACTTGGGCGCAACTAGGGCGCAACTAGGGGGCAACTGGGGCGCAACCAGGGCGCAACTAGGGCGCAGCTGGGATGCAACTAGGGCGCAACCGGGGCGCAACCAGTCCGTAACTAGGGTGCAACTAGAACACAACTAGGGCGCAACTAGGGTGCAACTAGTGTGCAAGTTGGGCGCAAATAAGGCGCAACTAAGGCGCAACTAGCACGCAAGGAGGACGCGACTAGGGTGCAACTAGGGCACAACTAGGGCGTAGCTAGTGCCCAACTAAGGCACAACTAGGGAGCAAGTAGGGTGCCAGTAGGGCGTAAGTAGGGTGCAATAAGGGCGCAAATAGGGTGCAAATGAGGCACAACTAGGGCGTAACTAGGGCGCAACTAGGGCGCGACAATGGCGCGACTAGGGCGCAACTAGGGCGTAACTAGGGCGCAACTAGGGCGCAACCAGGGTGCAACTAGGGCACAAATTGGGCGCAACTGTGCCGCAACTAGGGTGCAACTAAGGCGCAACTAAAGTGCAAGTAGGGCGCAAGTAGGGCGCAACCAGGGCGCAACTAGGGTGCAACTAAGGCGCAAGTAGGGCGCAAGTAGGGCGCAAGTAGGCCCGGCCTACGTTTGTGTGACCCGGCTTTGGTTTCTCTGACCCGGCTTTGGTTGCTGTGACCCGGCTTTGATTTTTGTGACCCAGCTTTGGTTTCTGTGATCCAGCTTTGGTTGTTGTGACCCGGTTTTGGTTTCAGTGACCCGGCTTTGATTTTTATGACCCAGCGTTGGTTCTCTGTGACCAGGCATTGGTTTCTGTGACCCAGCTTGGTTTCTGTGACATGGCTTTGGTTTATGTGACCCGACTTTGGTTTATGTGACCCAGCTTTGGTTTCTGTGACCGGCTTATGTTTTTGTGACCCGGATTTGGTGTCTGTGACCGGGCTTTGGTTTGTGTGACCCGGCTTTGGTTTTGTGATCCGGCATTGGTTTTTGTGACCCGGCTTTGGTTTTTGTGACCCGGCTTTGGTTTATGTGGCCCGGCTTTGGTTTCTGTGACTCCGCTTTGATTTATGTGAACCCGCTTTGGTTTATGTGACCCGGCTTTGGCTTCTGTGACCCGGCTTTGGTTGGTGTGACTTGGCTTTGGTTGCTGTGACCTGGCTTTGGTTTCTATGACCCGGCTCTGGTTTCTATGACCCGGCTTTGGTTTCTGTGAGTTGGCTTTGGTTTCTGTGACCCGGCTTTGGTTTTCGTTACCCGACGTTGGGTTCTTTGACCCGGCTTTGGTTTCTGTGACCCGGATTTGGTTTTTGTGACCCGGCTTTCGTTTCTCTGACCTGGCTTTGGTTTATGTGACCCGGCTTTTGTTTGTATGACCCGGCTTTGCTTTATGTGACCCGGCTTTGTTTTCTGTTACTCTGCTTTTGATCTGTGACCCGGCTTTGGTTTCTGTGACCTGGCTTTGGTTGCTATGACCCGGCTTTGGTTTCTGTGACTGGCTTTGGTTTCAATGACCCAGCTTTGGTTTCTGTGACCCGGCTTTGGTTTATGTGAACTGGCTTTGGTTTCTGTGACCCGGCTCTGGGTTCTGTGACCCGGCTTCTCTTTCTGTGACCCGGTTTTGGTTTATGTGACCCAGCTTTGGTTTTTGTGACCCGGCTTTGGTTTATGTGAACTGGCTTTGGTTTCTGTGACCCGGCTCTGGGTTCTGTGACCCGGCTTCTCTTTCTGTGACCCGGTTTTGGTTTATGTGACCCAGCTTTGGTTTTTGTGACCCGGCTTTGGTTTCTCTGAACCGACTTTTGTTTCTGTGACCTGGCTATGGTTTTTGTGACCCGGCTTTGGTCTCTATGACAGGGCTTTGGTTTCTGTACTCCGGCTTTGGTTCGTTGACCCGGCTTTGGTTTCCGTGACCCGGCTTTCGTTGATGTGATTCGGCTTTGGTTTCTATGACCCGGCTTTGGTTTCTGTGACCCGGGTTTGGTTTCTATGACCCGGCCTTGGTTTCTGTGACCCGGCTTTGGTTTTTATGACCCGGATTTGGTTTGTGTGACCCCGCTTTGCTTTATGTGACCTCGCTTTGTTTTCCGTGACTAGGCTTTTCTTTCTGTGACCCGGCTTTGGTTTCTGTGACCGGCTTTGGTTGCTGTGACCCGGCTTTGGTTTTTGTGACCCGGCTTTGGTTTCAATGACCCGACTTTGGTTTATGTGACCCGGCTTTGGTTTCTGTGACCTGGTTTTTATTTCTGTGACCCGGCTTTGGTTTTTCTGATCCGGCTTTGGTTTATGTGACCCGGCTTTGGTTACCGTGACCCAGCTTTGGTCACTGTGATCCGGCTTCGGTTTATGTGACCCGGCTTTGGTTTTTGTGGCCAGGCTTTGGTTTCTGTGACCCGGCTTTGCTTGGTGTGACCCGGCTCTGGTTTGTGTTACCCGGCTCCGGTTCCTGTGAACCGGCTTTGATTTCTGTGACCCGGCTTTGGTTTCTTTGACCCGGCTTTGGTTTCTGTGACCCGGCTTTGGTTTCTGTGACCCGGCTGAGGCTTCTGTGACCCGGATTTGGTGTCCCTGACAAAGCTTGTGTCTCTGTGACCCAGCTTTGTTTTCTGTGTCCCGGCTTTGGTTTCTGTGACCCGGCATTGGTTGCTGTGACCCTGCCTTGATTTTTGTGATCTGGCTTTGGTTTCTGTGACCCGACAGTGGTTTGTGTGACCCCTTTTGGTTTGTATGACCGTGCTTTGGTTCCTGTGGTCCGGCTTTGGCTCGTTGATCCGGCTTTGGTTTCTGTGACCCAGCTTTGGTTTTCGTGACCCGGCTTTGGTTTCTATGACCCGGATTTGGTTTCTGTGATCCGGCTTTGGTTTCTGTGACTCGTCTTTGGTTTCTGTGACCCAGCTTTGGACACTCTGTCACCCGGCTTTGGTTTCAGTGAACCGGCTTTGGCTTNTGGCTTTGGTTTCTGTGACCTGGCTTTGGTGTCTATGACCCGGCTTTGGCTTATGTGACCCGGCTTTGGTTTATATGACCCGGCTTTGGTTTCTCTGACCCGGCATTGGTTTCTGTGTCCCAGCTTTGGTTTTTGTGACCCGGCATTGGTTTCTGTAACCCGACTTTGGTTGCTGTGACCCTGCTTTGGTTACTGTGACCCGGCTTTGGTTTTTGTGACCCTGCTTTGGATTCTGTGACCCGGCTTTGGTTTCTGTGACCTGGAATTGGGTTCTATGACCGGGCTTTGGTTTCTGTGCTCTAGCTTTGGTTTGTTGACCCGGCTTTGGTTTTCTGACCCGACTTTGGTTTTTGTGATCCGGCTTTGGTTTATGTGACCCGGCTTTGGTTTNTCGGCTTTGGTTCATGTGACCCGGCTTTGGTTGCTGTGACCCGCCATTGGTTTCTGTGACCTCGCTTTGGTTTCTGTGACCCTGCTTTCGTTTCTGTGACCCGGCTTTGGTTTTTGTGACCCGGCCTTGGTTTCTCTGACCCGGCTTTCGTTTCTGTTGCCCGTCTTTGGTTTTTGTGATCCGTCTTTGGTTTATCCAGCTTTGGTTTCTTTGACCCGGATTTGGTTTGTGTGACCCGTCTTTCGCTTCTATGACCCGGCTTTTGTTTCCGTGACCCGGCTTTGCGTGACCCGGCTTTGGTTTCTGTGACCCAGCTTTGGTTTATGTGACCCGACTTTGGTTTCTGTGACCCGACTTTTGTTCCTGTGATCCGGCTTTGGTTTATGTGACCCGGCTTTGGTTTCTGTGACCCGACTTTTGTTCCTGTGATCCGGCTTTGGTTTATGTGACCCGGCTTTCGTTTCTGTGACCCGGCTTTGGTTTCACCAACACAGCTTTGGTTTCTGTGACCCGGCTTTGGTTTCGGTGACCCGGTTTTGGTTTATATGACCCGGCTTTGATGTCAATGATCCGGCTTTGCTTTCTGTGACCCGGCTTTGGTTTATGTGTCGCAGCTTGGTTTCTGTGACCCGGCTTTGGTTTCTGTGACCGGGCTTTGGTTTGTGTGACCCGGCTTTGGTTGATGTGACCCTGCTTTGGGTCATGTGACCCGGCTTTGGTTTATGTGACCCGGGTTTGGTTTCTCTGACCCGACTTTCGTTTCTATGACCCGGCTTTGGTTGATGTGACCCTGCTTTGGGTCATGTGACCCGGCTTTGGTTTATGTGACCCGGGTTTGGTTTCTCTGACCCGACTTTCGTTTCTATGACCCGGCTTTGGTTTCTGTGACCCGGCTTTGGTTTCTGTTACCAGGCTTGGTTTCTATGTCCCGGCTTTGGTTTCTGTGACTCAGCGTTGGTTTGTGTGACTTGGCTTTGGTTTCTGTGACCCGGCTTTGGTTTATGCGACCCGGCATTGGTTTCTGTGACCCCGCTTTGGTTTCTGTGACCCGGTTTTGGTTTCTATGACCCTGCATTGGTTTCTGTAACCCGACTTTGGTTGCTGTGACCCGGCTTTGGTTTCTGTGACCCGGCTTTGGTTTCTGTGACTGGGCTTTGGTTTATGTGACCCGGCTTTGGTTGGTGTGACCCAGCTTTGGTTTTTGTGACCCGGCTTTGGTTTCTCTGGCCCGGCTTTGGTTTCTGTGACCCGGCTTTGGTTTGTGTAACCCGGCTTTGGTTTCTGTGACCCGGCTTTGGTTCCTTTGACCTGGATTTATTTTTTGTGAGCCAGCTTTGGTTTCTGTGACCCGGCTTGGTTTTTGTGACCTCGTTTTGGTTTCTGTGACCTGGCTTGGGTTTCCGTGACCCGGCTTTGGTTCTTGAACCTGGCTTTGGTTGCTGTGACCCGGCTTTGGTTTTTGTGATCCGACTTTGGATTATGTGACTTGGTTTTGGTTTCTGTGACCCGGCTTTGGTTTATATGACCGGGCTTTGGTTTATGTGCTGTGGCTTTTGTTTGTTGATCCGGCGCTGGTTTATGTGACCCGGCTTTGGTTTCAGTGATCCGGCTTTGGTTTCTGTGACCCGGCTTTGGTTTTTGTGACCCGGCTTTGGTCTTTATGACCCGCCTTTGGTTTCTATGACCCGGCTTTGGTTTCTGTGACCCGCCTTTGGTTGTTGTGAACAGGCTTTGGTTTATGTGACACGGCTTTGGTTTCTGGGACCCGGCTTTGGTTTCTGTGACTTGGCTTTGGTTTCTGTGACCCGGCTTTGGTTAATGTGACTTGGCTTTGTTGTATGTGACCCGGCTTTGGTTTCAGTAACCCGGCTTTGCTTTATGTGACCTGGCTTCGGTTTTTGTGACCCGCCTTTGGTTTATGTGACCCGGCTTTGGTGTCTGTGACACGGCTTTGGTTTCTGTAATCCGGCTTTGGTATCTGTGACCCGGCTTTGGTTTATGTGACCTGGCTTTGGTTTCTCTGACCCGGCTTTGGTTGCTGTGACCCGCCATTGGTTTCTGTGACCTCGCTTTGGTTTCTGTGACCCTGCTTTCGTTTCTGTGACCCGGCTTTGGTTTCACCAACACAGCTTTGGTTTCTGTGACCCGGCTTTGGTTAATGTGACTTGGCTTTGTTGTATGTGACCCGGCTTTGGTTTCAGTAACCCGGCTTTGCTTTATGTGACCTGGCTTCGGTTTTTGTGACCCGCCTTTGGTTTATGTGACCCGGCTTTGGTGTCTGTGACACGGCTTTGGTTTCTGTAATCCGGCTTTGGTATCTGTGACCCGGCTTTGGTTTATGTGACCTGGCTTTGGTTTCTCTGACCCGGCTTTGGTTGCTGTGACCCGCCATTGGTTTCTGTGACCTCGCTTTGGTTTCTGTGACCCTGCTTTCGTTTCTGTGACCCGGCTTTGGTTTCACCAACACAGCTTTGGTTTCTGTGACCCGGCTTTGGTTAATGTGACTTGGCTTTGTTGTATGTGACCCGGCTTTGGTTTCAGTAACCCGGCTTTGCTTTATGTGACCTGGCTTCGGTTTTTGTGACCCGCCTTTGGTTTATGTGACCCGGCTTTGGTGTCTGTGACACGGCTTTGGTTTCTGTAATCCGGCTTTGGTATCTGTGACCCGGCTTTGGTTTATGTGACCTGGCTTTGGTTTCTCTGACCCGGCTTTGGTTTCTGTGACCTGGCTTTGGTTTATGTGACCCGGCTTTGGTGTCTGTGGACCGGCTTTGATTTTTGTGACCTGGCTTTGGTTTCTGTGACCCAGTTTTGGTTTATGCGGCCCGACTTTGGTTTCTCTGACCCGGCTTTGGTTTGTGTGACATAGCTTTGGTTTCTGTGACCGGGCTTTGGTTTGCTGTGACCCGGCTCTGGATGCTGTGACTCGGCTTTGGTGTATGTGAATTGGATTTGGTTTATGAGACATGGCTTTGGTTATTGTGACCTCTTTCTTGTTTATGCGATCCGGCTTTGGTTTCTGTCACTGGCTTTGGTTTTTGTGATCCGGCTTTGGTTTCTGTGACCCGGCTTTCATTTTTGTGACCCAGCTTTGGTTTCTGTGACCGGCTTTGGTTTATGTGACCCGGCTTTGGTTCCTGTGACCCGGCTGTAATTTATGTGACACAGCTTTGGTTTCTGTGACCCGGCTTTGGTTTCAGTGAACGGGCTTTGGTTTCTCTGACCCGGCTTTGGTTTCTGTTACCCGGCTTTGGTTTCTGTGACCCGGCTTTGGTTTTTGAGACCCGGCTTTGGTTTATGTGACCCAAATTTGGTTAATGTGCCCCGGCTTTTGCTTATGTGACCCGGCTTTGGTTCCTCTGACCCGGCTTTGGTGTCTCTGACCCGGCTTTGGTTTCTTTGACCCGGCTTTGGTTATGTGACCCGGATTTGGTTTTTGTGACCCGGCTTTGGTTTATGTGACCCGGCTTTGGCTTCTCTGACCCGGCTTTTGGTTTCTGTGACCCGGCTTTGGTTTTTGTGACCCGGCTTTGGTTTATGTGACCCGGCTTTGGCTTCTCTGACCCGGCTTTTGGTTTCTGTGACCCGGCTTTGGTTTTTGTGACCCGGCTTTGGTTTATGTGACCCGGCTTTGGCTTCTCTGACCCGGCTTTTGGTTTCTGTGACCCGGCTTTGGTTTTTGTGACCCGGCTTTGGTTTATGTGACCCGGCTTTGGCTTCTCTGACCCGGCTTTTGGTTTCTGTGACCCGGCTTTGGTTTTTGTGACCCGGCTTTGGTTTATGTGACCCGGCTTTGGCTTCTCTGACCCGGCTTTTGGTTTCTGTGACCCGGCTTTGGTTTTTGTGACCCGGCTTTG
The DNA here is from genome assembly GCA_023375785.1 of Penium margaritaceum. Lineage (NCBI taxonomy): Eukaryota > Viridiplantae > Streptophyta > Zygnematophyceae > Desmidiales > Peniaceae > Penium > Penium margaritaceum. The sequence continues at coordinate 15,912 of SZWC01018430.1, forward strand.
GTTTATGTGACCCGGCTTTGGCTTCTCTGACCCGGCTTTTGGTTTCTGTGACCCGGCTTTGGTTTTTGTGACCTGGCTTTGGTTTCTGTGACCCGGCTTTGGCTTATGTGACCCGGCTTTGGTTTCTGTGACCCGGCTTTGGTTCGTTTGACCCGGCTTTGGTTCGTGTGACCCGGCTTTGGTTTCTGTGACCCAGCTTCGGTTTCTGTGACCCGGCTTTGGTTTGAATGACCCGCCTTTGGTTTCTGTGGCATGGCTTTGGTTTGTGTGACCCAGTTTTGAATTATGTGACCTGGCTTTGATTTATGTGACCAGGATTTGGTTTATGTGACCCGGCTTTGGGTTCTGTGACCCGGCTTTGGCTTCTGTGACCCGGCTTTGGTTTATGTGACCCGGCATTTGTTTCTGTGATCCAGCTTTGGTTTCTGTGACCCGGCATTGGTTTCTGTAACTCGACTTTGGTTTTTGTGACCCGGCTTTGGTTTATGTGACCCGGCTTTGGTCTCTGTGACTGGGCTTTGGTTCATGTGACCCGGCTTTGGTTTGTATGACCCACCTTTGGTTTCTGTGACCCGGCTTTGGACTCTCTGACGTGGCTTTGGTTTCTGTGACCCAGCTTTGGTTCCGTGACCCGGCTTTGGTTCCTGTTACCCAGTTTTGGTTTCTGTGATCCGGCTTTGGATCTTGTGACCCGGCTTTGGTTTCTGTGACCCTGCTTTGGTTTCTATGACGGGGCTTTGGTTTCTATGCTCCGGCTTTGGTTTGTTGACCCGACTTTGGTTTCTGTGACCCGGCTTTGGTTTCAGTGATCCGGCTTTGGTTTCTGTTACCCGGCCTTGGTTTCTTTGACCCGGCTTTGGTTTCAGTGACCCGGCTTTGGTTTCTGTGACCAGGCTATTGTTTCTGTGACCCGGCTTTGGTTTCTGTGACTAGGGCACAATTAGGGTGTAGCTAGTGCGCAACTAGGGCGCAACTAGGGCGTAAGTACGGGGCCAATAAGGTGTAAGTAGAGTGCAATAAGGGCGCAAGAATGGCGCAACTAGGATGCAACTAGGGTGCAACTCAGACGCAACTAGGGTGCAACTAGGGCGCAACTAGTGCGCAAATATAGCGCAAGTAGGGTGCAACCAGGGCACAACTAAGGCGCAACAAGGGCGCAACAAGGGCGTAACTAGGCGCAACTAGGGCGTAACTATGGCGCAACTACGGCGCAACTAAGGTGCAACTCAGACGCAACTAGGGTGCAAGTAGGGCGCAAGTAGGGTGTAAGTAGGGCGCAAGTAGGGTGCAACTAGGGCACAACTAAGGTGCAACAAGGGCGCAACTAGGGTGCAACTAGGGCGCAACTAGGGCGCAACTAGGGTGCAACGATGGCGCAACGAGGGCGCAACGAGGGCGCAATGAGGGCGCAACTAGGGCGCAACTAGGGCGCAACTAGGGTGCACAAAGGGCGCAACTAGGGTGCAACTAGGGCGCAACTAGGGTTCAACTAGTCTGCAAGTTGGGTGCAACTAGGGCGCAACTAAGGCGCAACTAGGGCGTAAGTAAGACGCAAAAAGGGGCGCAACTATGGGACAACTAGGGC
>SZWC01018430.1:21466-33323 GCA_023375785.1 Penium margaritaceum
CAAGTAGGGTGCAACTAGTGCGTAACTAGGGCGCAACTAGGGCTTAACTAGGGCGCAACTAGGGCGGAACTAGGGCGCAACTGAGCGCAAGTAGGGCGCAACTAGGGTGCAACTAGGGCGAAACTAGGGCACAACTAGGACGCAACTAGGGCGCAACTAGGTCGCAGCTAGGGCGCAACTAGTACGCAACCAGGGTGCAACCAGGGCGCAACTAGTGCGCAACTAGGGTCCAACTAGGGTGCAACTAGGGCGTAACTAGGGCGCAACTAGGGTGCAACTAGGGCGCAACAAGGGCGCGACTAGGGTGCAACTAGGGCGCAAGTAGGGCGCAAGTAAGACGTAACTAGGGCGCAACTAGGGCACAAGTAGGTTGTTGCTAGTGTCCAACTAAGGTGCCACTAGGGCACAAGTAGGGCACCAGTAGGAATTAAGGCGCAAGAAGGGCGCAACTAGGGTGCAACTACGGCGCAACTAGGACGCGACTTGGGCGCAAGTAGGGTGTAACTAGGGCGCAAATAGGGCAAAAGTAGGGCGCAAGTAGGGTGCAACTAGGGCACAACTAAGGCGCAACTAGGGCGCAACTAGGGCGCAACTAGGGCGCAAATAGGGCACAATCAGAGCAAAACTAGGGCACAACTAGGGCGCAGCTAAGACGCAACTAGGGCGCAACTAGGGCACAACTAGGGTGCAATTAGGGTGTAACTAGGGTGCAAAAAGGGTGCAACAAGGGCGTAAATAGGGCGCGACGAGGGCGCAACAATGGCGCAACTAGGGCGCAACTAGGGTGCAACTAGGGCGCAACTAGGACGTAACTAGGGCGCATCTAGGGTGCAAGTAGGGCGCAACCAGGGCAAAACTAGGGCACATATAGGACGCAACTAGGTCGCAACTAGGGCGCAACTAGAGCGCAACTAGGGTGCAAATAGGGCCCAACCGAGGCGCAACAAGGGCGCAACTAGGACGCAACTAGGGCACAAATAGGGCGCAACTAGGGCACAACTAGGGTTCAACTAGTGTGCAAGTTGGGCGCAACTATGGCGCAACTAAGGCACAACTAGCGTGCAAGTAGGGCACAAGTAGGACGCAACTAAGGCGCAATTAGGGCACAACTAAGGCGTAGCTAGTGCCCAACTAAGGCACAACTAGGGCGCAAGAAGGGTGCCAGTAGGGCGCAAGTAGGGTCCAATAAGGGCGCAAATAGGGTGCATCTGAGGCGCTACTAGGGGGCAACTAGGGCGCAACTAGGGTACAACTACGGCGCGTCTAGGTCGCGATTAGTGCGCAACTAGGGCACAACTAGAGCACATCTAGGGCGCAACTAAGGCGCAACTAGGGTGCAACTAGGGTGCAACCAAGGCGCAACTAGGGCGCAAATATGGCACAAGTAGGAAGCAACTAGGGCGCAACAAGGGTACAACTAGGGCGTAGCTAGTGCCCAACTGAGGCGCAACTAGGGCGCAAGTAGGGCGCAAGTAGGGCGCAAGTAGGGCGCAAGTAGGGTGTAACTAGTGCGCAACTATGGCGCAACTATGGCGCAACTGGGGTGCAACTAGGGCGGAACTAGGGTGCAACTAGGGCGCAACTAGGGCGCAACTAGGATGGAACTAGTGCGCAACTAGGGCGCAACTAGGATGCAAGTAGGGCACACGTAGGAAGCAACTAGGGCGCAACTAGGGTACAACTAGGGCGTAGCTAGTGCCCAACTGATGCGCAACTAGGGCACAAGTAGGGCGCAACTAGGGCGCAAGTAGGGTGCAACTAGTGCACAACTATGGCGCAACTAGGGCGCAACTAGGGCGGAACTAGGGTGCAAATAGGGCGCAACTAGGGCGCAACTAGGATGGAACTAGGGCGCAACTAGGGCGCAACTAGGGTGCAACTAGGGTGAAATTAGGGCACGACTAGGGCGCCACTAGGGCGCAACTAGGGTGCAACTAGGGCGCAAGTAGGGCGCAACTAGTGCACAATAGGACACGTATAGGACGCAACTATGGCGCAACTAGGACGCAACTAGGGCGCAAATAGGGCGCAACTAGGGCGCAACTAGTGCGCAACCAGGGTGCAACCAGGGCGCTACTAGGACGCAACCAGGGCACAACTAGGACACAACTAGGGCGCAACTAGGGCGCAACGAGGTTGCAACTAGGGCGCAACTAGGGCGCAGTTAGGGCGCGACTAGGGCGCGAATAGGGTGCGACTTGGGCGCAACTAGGGCGCAACTAGGGGGCAACCGGGGCGCAACCAGGGCGCAACTAGGGCGCAACTAGGGTGCAACTAGGGCGCAACCGGGGCGCAACCAGGGCGCAACGAGGGTGCAACTAGACCACAACTAGGGCGCAACTAGGTCACAACTAGGGTGCAACTAGTGTGCAAGTTGGGCGCAAATAAGGTGCAACTAAGGCGAACCTAGCACGCAAGTAGGACGCAAGTAGGGTGCAACTAGGGCACAACTAGGGCGTAGCTAGTGCCCAACTAAGGCACAACTAGGGCGCAAGTAGGGTGCCAGTAGGGCGCAATTAGGGTGCAATAAGGGCGCAAATAGATTGCAACTGAGGCGCAACTAGGGCGCAACTAGGGTGCAACTAGGGCGCAACTAGGGCGCAACTAGGGCGTAACTAGGGCGCAACTATGGCGCAACCAGGATGCAACTAGGGCGCAAATATGGCACAACTATGCCGCAACTAGGGCGCAACTAGGGCGCAACTAGGGCGCAAGTAGGGCGCAACTAGGGCGCAACTAGGGCGCAACTAGGGTGTAACTAGGGCGCAAGTAGGGCGCAAGTAGGGCGCAAGTAGGCCCGGCCTACGTTTGTGTGACCCGGCTTTGGTTTCTGTGACCCGACTTTGGTTCCTGTGACCCAGCTTTGGTTTATATGACCAAGCTTTGGTTTATGTGACCCGGCTTTGGTTTCTGTGACCCGGCTTTGGTTTATGTGACCCGGCTTTGGTTTCTGTGACTGGCTTTGGTTTCTCTGACCCGGCCTTTGTTTCTGTGGCCCAGCTTCGGTTTCTGTGATCCGGCTTTGGTTTATCAAGCTTTGGTTTCTTTGACCCAGCTTTGGTTTCAGTGACCCGTCTTTGGTTTATATGACCCGGCTTTCGTTTCTTTGACCCGGCTTTGGCTTCTATGACCCGGTTTTGGTTTATGTGACCTGGCTTTGTTTACTGTGACCCGGCTTTGGTTTCTGTGACCCGGCTTTGGTTTCTCCGACCCGGCTTTGGTTTATGTGACCCGGCTTTGGTTTCTGTGACCGGGCTTTGGTTTCTGTGACCCGGCTTTGGTTTCTCCGACCCGGCTTTGGTTTATGTGACCCGGCTTTGGTTTCTGTGACCGGGCTTTGGTTTCTGTGACCCGGCTTTGGTTTCTCCGACCCGGCTTTGGTTTATGTGACCCGGCTTTGGTTTCTGTGACCGGGCTTTGGTTTCTGTGACCCGGCTTTGGTTTCTCCGACCCGGCTTTGGTTTATGTGACCCGGCTTTGGTTTCTGTGACCGGGCTTTGGTTTCTGTGACCCGGCTTTGGTTTCTCCGACCCGGCTTTGGTTTATGTGACCCGGCTTTGGTTTCTGTGACCGGGCTTTGGTTTCTGTGACCCGGCTTTGGTTTCTCCGACCCGGCTTTGGTTTATGTGACCCGGCTTTGGTTTCTGTGACCGGGCTTTGGTTTCTGTGACCCGGCTTTGGTTTCTCCGACCCGGCTTTGGTTTATGTGACCCGGCTTTGGTTTCTGTGACCGGGCTTTGGTTTCTGTGACCCGGCTTTGGTTTCTCCGACCCGGCTTTGGTTTATGTGACCCGGCTTTGGTTTCTGTGACCGGGCTTTGGTTTCTGTGACCCGGCTTTGGTTTCTCCGACCCGGCTTTGGTTTATGTGACCCGGCTTTGGTTTCTGTGACCGGGCTTTGGTTTCTGTGACCCGGCTTTGGTTTCTCCGACCCGGCTTTGGTTTATGTGACCCGGCTTTGGTTTCTGTGACCGGGCTTTGGTTTCTGTGACCCGGCTTTGGTTTCTGTGACCTGGCTTTGGTTTCCGTGGCCCGGCTTTGGTTTCTGTGACCCGGCTTTGGTTTTTGTGACCCGGCTTGGTTTCTGTGACCCGGCTTTTGTTTTGTGACCGGGCTTTGGTTGTTGTGACCCGGATTTGGTTTCTGTTACCCGGCTTTGGTTTCTCCGACCCGGCTTTGGTTTATGTGACCCGGCTTTGCGTTTTGTGACCCGGCTTTGGTTTTTGTGACCAGGCTTTGGTTTATCTGACCCAGCTTTGGTTTCCTTCGCCCAGCTTTGGTTTCTGTTTACCGGCTTTGGTTTACCCAGCTTTGGTTTCTTTGAACTGGCTTTGGTTTCTTTGACCCGTCTTTGGTTTTTACGATCCGGCTTTCATTTCTGTGATCCGCCTTTTGTTTCTGTGACCCGGCTTTGGTTTCTGTTTCCCGGCTTTGGTTTCTGTGACCCGGGTTTGGTTTCTGTGATCCGGCTTTGATTAGTGTGACCTGGCTTTGGTTTCTGTGACTCATCATTGGTTTCTCTGACCCGGCTTTGGGTTCTGTTACCCGGCTTTGGTTTCTGTTTCCCGGCTTTGGGTTCTGTGACCCAGCTCTGGTTTCTATGACCCGGCCTTGGTTTCTGTGACCCGGCTTTGGTTTATTTGACTTGGCTTTTGTTTCTGTGAGCCGGCATTGGTTATTGTGACCCGGCTTTGGTTATTGTAACCCCGCATTGGTTTCTGTGACCTGGCTTTGGTTTCTGTCACCCAGCTTTGGTTCTGTGACGTCGCTTTGGTTGCTGTGACCCCGCAATGGTTTCAGTGATCCGGCTTTGGATTCTGAGACCCGGCTTTGGTTTATGTGACCCGGCTTTGGTTTCTTTGACCGGGCTTTGGTTGCTGTGCTCTGGCTTTGGTTTGTTGACCCGGCTTTGGTTTTGTGACCCGACTTCGGTTTTTGTGATCCGGCTTTGGTTTCTGTGACCCGGCTTTGCTTTGTGTGACCCAGCTTTGGTTTCTGTGACCTGGCTTTGGTTTCTGTGACCCGGCTTTGGTTTTTGTGACCCGGCTTTTGCTTATGTGACCCGGCTTTGGTTTCTGTGACCTGGCTTTGGTTTCTGTGACCCGGCTTTGGTTTTTGTGACCCGGCTTTTGCTTATGTGACCCGGCTTTGGTTTCTATGACCCGGCTTTGGTTTCTCTGATCCGGCATTGGTTTATGTGTCCCAGCTTTGGTTTTTGTGACCCAACATTGGTTTATGTATCCCGACTTTGGTTGCTGTGACCCAGCTTTGGTTACTGTGACCCGGCTTTGGTTAATGTGACCCCGCTTTGGTTTCTGTGTCCTGGCTGTGGTTTCTGTGACCCCGCTTTGGTTTCTGTGACCTGGCTGTGGTTTCTGTGACCCGGCTTTGGTTCTGTTACCTGGCTTTGGTTGCTGTGACCCGGCTTCGGTTTCAGTGATCCGGCTTTGGATTCTGTGACCCGGCTTTGGTTTCTTTGACCTGGCTTTGGTTTCTATGACCGGGCTTTGGTTTCTGTGCTTCGGCTTTGGGTTGTTGACCCGGCTCTGGTTTTGTGACCTGACGTTGGTTTTTTTTTATCCGGCTTTGGTTTATGTGACCCGGCTTTGGTTTCTGTGACCCGGCTTTGGTTTCTGTGACCTGGCTTTGGTTTATGTGACCCTGCTTTGGTCTCTGTAACCCGGCTTTGGTTTCTGTGACCGGCTTGGGTTTTTGTGACCCGGCGTTGGTTTCTGTGACCCGACTTTGGTTTCTGTGACCGGCTTGGGTTTTTGTGACCCGGCGTTGGTTTCTGTGACCCGACTTTGGTTTCTGTGACCGGCTTGGGTTTTTGTGACCCGGCGTTGGTTTCTGTGACCCGACTTTGGTTTCTGTGACCGGCTTGGGTTTTTGTGACCCGGCGTTGGTTTCTGTGACCCGACTTTGGTTTCTGTGACCGGCTTGGGTTTTTGTGACCCGGCGTTGGTTTCTGTGACCCGACTTTGGTTTCTGTGACCGGCTTGGGTTTTTGTGACCCGGCGTTGGTTTCTGTGACCCGACTTTGGTTTCTGTGACCGGCTTGGGTTTTTGTGACCCGGCGTTGGTTTCTGTGACCCGACTTTGGTTTCTGTGACCGGCTTGGGTTTTTGTGACCCGGCGTTGGTTTCTGTGACCCGACTTTGGTTTCTGTGACCGGCTTGGGTTTTTGTGACCCGGCGTTGGTTTCTGTGACCCGACTTTGGTTTCTGTGACCGGCTTGGGTTTTTGTGACCCGGCGTTGGTTTCTGTGACCCGACTTTGGTTTCTGTGACCGGCTTGGGTTTTTGTGACCCGGCGTTGGTTTCTGTGACCCGACTTTGGTTTCTGTGACCGGCTTGGGTTTTTGTGACCCGGCGTTGGTTTCTGTGACCCGACTTTGGTTTCTGTGACCGGCTTGGGTTTTTGTGACCCGGCGTTGGTTTCTGTGACCCGACTTTGGTTTCTGTGACCGGCTTGGGTTTTTGTGACCCGGCGTTGGTTTCTGTGACCCGACTTTGGTTTCTGTGACCGGCTTGGGTTTTTGTGACCCGGCGTTGGTTTCTGTGACCCGACTTTGGTTTCTGTGACCGGCTTGGGTTTTTGTGACCCGGCGTTGGTTTCTGTGACCCGACTTTGGTTTCTGTGACCGGCTTGGGTTTTTGTGACCCGGCGTTGGTTTCTGTGACCCGACTTTGGTTTCTGTGACCGGCTTGGGTTTTTGTGACCCGGCGTTGGTTTCTGTGACCCGACTTTGGTTTCTGTGACCGGCTTGGGTTTTTGTGACCCGGCGTTGGTTTCTGTGACCCGACTTTGGTTTCTGTGACCGGCTTGGGTTTTTGTGACCCGGCGTTGGTTTCTGTGACCCGACTTTGGTTTCTGTGACCGGCTTGGGTTTTTGTGACCCGGCGTTGGTTTCTGTGACCCGACTTTGGTTTCTGTGACCGGCTTGGGTTTTTGTGACCCGGCGTTGGTTTCTGTGACCCGACTTTGGTTTCTGTGACCGGCTTGGGTTTTTGTGACCCGGCGTTGGTTTCTGTGACCCGACTTTGGTTTCTGTGACCGGCTTGGGTTTTTGTGACCCGGCGTTGGTTTCTGTGACCCGACTTTGGTTTCTGTGACCGGCTTGGGTTTTTGTGACCCGGCGTTGGTTTCTGTGACCCGACTTTGGTTTCTGTGACCGGCTTGGGTTTTTGTGACCCGGCGTTGGTTTCTGTGACCCGACTTTGGTTTCTGTGACCGGCTTGGGTTTTTGTGACCCGGCGTTGGTTTCTGTGACCCGACTTTGGTTTCTGTGACCGGCTTGGGTTTTTGTGACCCGGCGTTGGTTTCTGTGACCCGACTTTGGTTTCTGTGACCGGCTTGGGTTTTTGTGACCCGGCGTTGGTTTCTGTGACCCGACTTTGGTTTCTGTGACCGGCTTGGGTTTTTGTGACCCGGCGTTGGTTTCTGTGACCCGACTTTGGTTTCTGTGACCGGCTTGGGTTTTTGTGACCCGGCGTTGGTTTCTGTGACCCGACTTTGGTTTCTGTGACCGGCTTGGGTTTTTGTGACCCGGCGTTGGTTTCTGTGACCCGACTTTGGTTTCTGTGACCGGCTTGGGTTTTTGTGACCCGGCGTTGGTTTCTGTGACCCGACTTTGGTTTCTGTGACCGGCTTGGGTTTTTGTGACCCGGCGTTGGTTTCTGTGACCCGACTTTGGTTTCTGTGACCGGCTTGGGTTTTTGTGACCCGGCGTTGGTTTCTGTGACCCGACTTTGGTTTCTGTGACCGGCTTGGGTTTTTGTGACCCGGCGTTGGTTTCTGTGACCCGACTTTGGTTTCTGTGACCGGCTTGGGTTTTTGTGACCCGGCGTTGGTTTCTGTGACCCGACTTTGGTTTCTGTGACCGGCTTGGGTTTTTGTGACCCGGCGTTGGTTTCTGTGACCCGACTTTGGTTTCTGTGACCGGCTTGGGTTTTTGTGACCCGGCGTTGGTTTCTGTGACCCGACTTTGGTTTCTGTGACCGGCTTGGGTTTTTGTGACCCGGCGTTGGTTTCTGTGACCCGACTTTGGTTTCTGTGACCGGCTTGGGTTTTTGTGACCCGGCGTTGGTTTCTGTGACCCGACTTTGGTTTCTGTGACCGGCTTGGGTTTTTGTGACCCGGCGTTGGTTTCTGTGACCCGACTTTGGTTTCTGTGACCGGCTTGGGTTTTTGTGACCCGGCGTTGGTTTCTGTGACCCGACTTTGGTTTCTGTGACCGGCTTGGGTTTTTGTGACCCGGCGTTGGTTTCTGTGACCCGACTTTGGTTTCTGTGACCGGCTTGGGTTTTTGTGACCCGGCGTTGGTTTCTGTGACCCGACTTTGGTTTCTGTGACCGGCTTGGGTTTTTGTGACCCGGCGTTGGTTTCTGTGACCCGACTTTGGTTTCTGTGACCGGCTTGGGTTTTTGTGACCCGGCGTTGGTTTCTGTGACCCGACTTTGGTTTCTGTGACCGGCTTGGGTTTTTGTGACCCGGCGTTGGTTTCTGTGACCCGACTTTGGTTTCTGTGACCGGCTTGGGTTTTTGTGACCCGGCGTTGGTTTCTGTGACCCGACTTTGGTTTCTGTGACCGGCTTGGGTTTTTGTGACCCGGCGTTGGTTTCTGTGACCCGACTTTGGTTTCTGTGACCGGCTTGGGTTTTTGTGACCCGGCGTTGGTTTCTGTGACCCGGCTTTTGTTTTGTGACCCAGCTTTGGTAGTTGTGACCCAGCTTTGGTTTCTGTTACCCGGCTTTGGTTTCTCTGACCCAGCTTTGGTTTATGTGACCCGGCTTTGGGTTTTGTGACCCGGTTTTGGTTTATGTGACCCGGCTTTGGTTCATCTGACCCAGCTTTGGTTTCTTTCGCCCAGCTTTGGTTTCTGTTTGCCGGCTTTGGTTTACCCAGCTTTGGTTTCTTTGAGCTGGCTTTGGTTTCTTTGACCCGTCTTTGGTTTCTATGATCGGCTTTCGTTTCTCTGATCCGCCTTTGGTTTATGTGACCCGGCTTTGGTTTCTGTGACCCGGCTTTGGTTTATGTGACCCGGCTTTGGTTTTTGTGACCCGGCTTTGGTTTGTGTGACTTGGCTTTGGTTTTTTTGACCCAGTTTTGATATCTCTGACTCGGCTTTGGTTTCTGTGACCCGGTTTTGGTTTCTCTGACCCGGCTTTGGTTTCTGTGACCCGGCTCTGGTTTCTATGACCCGGCTTTGGTTTCTGTGACCCAGCTTTGGTTTCTTTGACCCCGCTTTGGTTTCTGTGACCTGGCTTTGGTTTCTGTCACCCGGCTTTGGTTCTGTGACCTGGCTCTGGTTGCTGTGACCCGGCTTCGGTTTCAGTGATCCGGCTTTGTATTCTGTTACCCGGCTTTGGTTCATGTGACCCGGCTTTGGTTTCTATGACTGGGCTTTGGTTTCTGTGCTCCGGCTTTGGTTTGTTGACCCGGCTTTGGTTTTGTGACCCAACTTTGGTTTTTTTTATCCGGCTTTGGTTTCTGTGACCCGGCTTTGGTTTGTGTGACACGGCTTTGGTTTCTGTGACCTGGCTTTGGTTTCTGTGACCCGGCTTTGGTTTTTGTGACCTGGCTTTGGCTTATGTGTCCCCGCTTTGGTTTCTATGACCCGGCTTTGGACTCTCTGACCCGGCATTGGTTTCTGTGTCCCAGCTTTGTAATTTGTGACCCGGCATTGGTTTCTGTAACCCGACTTTGGTTGCTGTGACCCGGCTTTGGTTACTGTGACCCGGCTTTGGTTTCTGTGACCCCGCATTGGTTTCTGTGACCTGGCTTTGGTTTCTTTGACCCGGCTTTGGTTCTGTGACCTGGCTTTGCTTGCTATGACCCGGCTTTGGTTTCAGTGATCCGGCTTTGGATTCTGTGACCCGGCTTTGGTTTCTTTGACCTGGCTTTTGTTTCTCTGACTGGGCTTTGGTTTCTGTGCTCCGGCTTTGGTTTGTTGACCCGGCTTTGGGTTTGTGACCCGACTTTGGTTTGTGTGATCCGGCTTTGGTTTATGTGACCCGGCTTTGGTTTCTGTGCTCCGGCTTTGGTTTGTTGACCCGGCTTTGGGTTTGTGACCCGACTTTGGTTTGTGTGATCCGGCTTTGGTTTATGTGACCCGGCTTTGGTTTCTGTGACCCGGCTTTGGTTTCTGTGACCTGGCTTTGGTTTCTGTGACCCGGCTTTGGTTTCTGTGACCCGGCTTTAGTTTATGTCACATGGCTTTGGTTTCTGTGACCTGGATTTGGTTTCTGTGACCCGACTTTGGTTTCTGTGACCCGGCTTTGGTTTATGTGAACCGGCTTTGGTTCATGTGACCCAGCTTTCGTTTCTCTGACCTGGCTTTGGTTTTTGTGACCCGGCTTTGGTTTGTGTGACCCGGCTTTGCCTTCTGTGACTCGGCTTTGTTTGCTGTGACTCCGCTTTGGCTCATGTGACCCAGCTTTGGTTGTTGTGACCCCGCATTGGTTTCCGTGACCTGGCTTTGGTTTATGTGATCCTGCTTTTTTTTATGTGACCCGGCTTTGATTTGTGTGACCCCGCTTTGGTTTCTCTGACCCGGCTTTCGTTTCTGTGGCCCATCTTTGGTTATTGTGAACCGTATTTAGTTTATCCAGCTTTGGTTTCTTTGACCCGACTTTGGTTTATGTGACCCAGCTTTGGTTTATGTGACCCGGCTTTGGTTTATGTGACCCAGCTTTGGTTTATGTGATCCGGCTTTGGTTTCTGTGAACCGGTTTTCATTTCTGTGACCTGGCTTTGATTTCTGTGACCCGGCTTTGGTTTCTGTGAGAGAGCTTTGGTTTGTGTGACCCGGCTTTGGTTTTTGTGACTCGGCTTGGTTTCTGTGGCCCGGCTTTTGTTTTCTGACCCGGCTTTGGTTGTTGTGACCCGGCTTTGGTTTCTGTTACCCGGCTTTGGTTTCTCTGACCCGGCTTTGGTTTATGTGACCCGGCTTTGGGTTTTGTGACCCGTCTTTGGTTCATGTGACCCGGCTTTGGTTTATCTGACCCAGCGTTGGTTTCTTTGGCCCAGCTTTGGTTTCTGTTTACCGGCTTTGGTTTACCCAGCTTTGGTTTCTCTGAGCTGGCTTTGGTTTCTTTGACCCGTCTTTGGTTTCTATGATCCGGCTTTCGTTTATGTGATCTGCCTTTGGTTTATGTGACCCGGCTTTGGTTTCTGTGACCCAACTTTGGTTTCTATGACCCGGCTTTGCTTTCTGTGATCGGCGTTGGTTAGTGTGACCTGGCTTTGGTTTTTGTGACCCAGCGTTGGTATCTCTGACCCGGCTTTGGTTTCTGTGACCCGGCTTTGGTTTTTGTGACCCGGCTTTGGTTTCTGTGACCTGGCTCTGGTTTCTATGACCCGGTTTTGGTTTCAGTGACCCGGCTTTGGTTTATTTGAATTGGCTTTTGTTTCTGTGAGCCGGCATTGGTTATTGTGACCAGGCTTTGATTTTTGTGACCCCGCTTTGGTTTCTGTGACCTGGCTTTGGTTTCTGTCACCGGCTTTCATTCTGTGACCTGGCTTTAGTTGATGTGACCCGGCTTCGGTTTCAGTGATCCCGCTTTGGATAATGTGACCCGGCTTTGGTTTATGTGACCCGGCTTTGGTTTGTATGACCGGGCTTTGGTTTCTGTGCTCCGGCTTTGGTTTGTTGACCCGGCTTTGGTTTTGTGACCCGACTTTGGTTTTTGTGATCCGGCTTTGGTTTCTGTGACCCGGCTTTGGTTTGTGTGACCCATCTTTGGTTTCTGTGACCTGGCTTTGGTTTGTGTGACCCGGCTTTGGTTTCTGTGACCCGGCTTTGGTTTCTGTGACCCGGCTTTGGTTTCTGTGACCCGGTTTTGGTTTCTGTGACC
>SZWC01018431.1:7530-19549 GCA_023375785.1 Penium margaritaceum
ATACCATACCATACCATACCATACCATACCGTACCATACCATACCATACCATACCATACCATACCATACCATACCATACCATACCATACCATACCATACCATACCATACCATACCATACCATACCATACCATACCATACCATACCATACCATACTATACCATGACATCAGCTTCTACTTTGCAGAGAATCGCAAATGTTACAATGTGTGCATCCTACCTAGCAGATGCCAAGCAGTCTCATGTATGAGGAAATGTAAATGTCACGGCTGCGCGTTCGCCTAATGTATGAGGAAATGTAAATGTCACGGCTGCGCGTTTGCCTTATGTATGAGGAAATGTAAATGTCACGGCTGCGCGTTCGCCTCATGTATGAGGAAATGTAAATGTCACGGCTGCGCGTTTGCCTAATGGCCACTGTGCAGCACAGTCGCAGCCAGCAAGGGTGCCTGCCTGCCTGCTGCCCTCCCCCCCAGCCAGCCCGCCTGCCTCCCTGCCCGCCCACCTGCCCATCCACCCATCTGCCCATCTGCCCATCTGCCTGCCTGCTCGCCTTCATGCCTGCCTCCCTGCCCATCAAAGGCCAAGCACAGAAGAACGCCGTGAAGGGAAACCAGGAGAAAAACAAGGGGGAGAGGGGGGAGGGGAAAAGTCGATGAGGTCAAAAGCACTGATCAGGCGAGGCCACAAGACATAGGGCATCAGCTTCACTCACCCACAAAACACAGAGCAGAACGTGGAATGTTCACTCACCCACAAAACATAGAGCAGAACGTGGAATGTTCACTCACCCACAAAACATAGAGCAGAACGTGGAATGTTCACTCACCCACAAAACACAGAGCAGAACGTCGACTCCTCCTCACCCGCATTTGCCGGGTACAACTTTGCTTTTTTGTGCGAGCGAGCGAGGGTCCTATGGCATCACACAACGATCACGCCGTGCTGGTTCTCTCTGATTCAATTCAATTTAATTTTATTTCTTTTAGGCCAATACTGGCCAACGGCCAGTACAGTAAACAATGGCCCAAGGTCCAGGTTTCCAAATCTGGCAGCCAATAGCCCAGAATCGATGTTGGAACCGATATCAACTCAATTTTGGTGCGGCTGTTGATACTTAAAGGGTGATATCAATGTATAAATTTAACTTGATAAAAACTTTGAGTGCAACCTACGCTACTAGTGCTAGTGCACTTTCTCACTACCCACTGGGAACCGCCGCCGCAACGGCGAAGCGGCGGCAAGCAGCTGCAGCTGCAGCAGCTGAGGCCAAGCGCAAGCAGCACGCCACGCGAGCTCCATCGGCCATGGAGGAGGACGGTCTCTGCCCTTCTCTGCCTGCGGCTGCCTCTATGGAGGCGGGCCTGCTTCCAGCCGCCCCCTCGGCTCCTCCCCTTCCCCTTCCTCCAGTCTCTCCCACCTTACCTGCAGTGGCGGACCTGGTCAGACCCTGGGCACCCCTCTTGGACTCCGTGCGCGGCGCCAGCAGGGTTCTTTCTCGTGACCTGCCCCGCTCCGCGCCTGGACTGGCCGTGTTGGACTCTACCGGCCGAGTTCTTGCTCCACAGGGGTGGTCAGACGGCGTCNACCATACCATACCATACCATACCATACCATACCATACCATACCATACCATACCATACCATACCATACCATACCATACCATACCATACCATACCATACCATACCATACCATACCATACCATACCATACTATCCCATGACGTCAGCTTCTACTTCGCAGAGAATCGCAAATGTTACAATGTGTGCATCCTACCTAGCAGATGCCAAGCAGTCTCATGTATGAGGAAATGTAAATGTCACGGCTGCGCGTTCGCCTCATGTACGAGGAAATGTAAATGTCACGGCTGCGCATTCGCCTCATGTATGAGGAAATGTAAATGTCACGGCTGCGCGTTCGCCTAATGCATGAGGAAATGTAAATGTCACAGCTGCGCGTTCGCCTAATGCACGAGGAAATGTAAATGTCACGGCCGCGCGTTCGCCTCATGTATGAGGAAATGTAAATGTCACAGCTGCGCGTTCGCCTCATGTATGAGGAAATGTAAATGTCACGGCCGCGCGTTCGCCTCATGTATGAGGAAATGTAAATGTCACGGCTGCGCGTTCGCCTCATGTATGAGGAAATGTAAATGTCACGGTTGCGCGTTCACCTAATGGGCACTGTGCAGCACAGTCGCAGCCAGCAAGGGTGCCTGCCTGCCTGCTGCCCTCCCCCCCAGCCAGCCCGCCTGCCTCCCTGCCCGCCCACCTGCCCATCCACCCATCTGCCCATCTGCCCATCTGCCTGCCTGCTCGCCTTCATGCCTGCCTCCCTGCCCATCAAAGGCCAAGCACAGAAGAACGCCGTGAAGGGAAACCAGGAGAAAAACAAGGGGGAGAGGGGGGAGGGGAAAAGTCGATGAGGTCAAAAGCACTGATCAGGCGAGGCCAGACATAGGGCATCCGCTTCACTCACCCACAAAACACAGAGCAGAACGTGGAATGTTCACTCACCCACAAAACATAGAGCAGAACGTGGAATGTTCACTCACCCACAAAACACAGAGCAGAACGTCGACTCCTCCTCACCCGCATTTGCCGGGTACAACTTAGTTTTTTTGTGCGAGCGAGCGAGGGTCCTATGGCATCACACAACGATCACGCCGTGCTGGTTCTCTCTGATTCAATTCAATTTAATTTAATTTCTTTTAGGCCAATACTGGCCAACGGCCAGTACAGTAAACAATGGCCCAAGGTCCAGGTTTCCAAACCTGGCAGCCAATAGCCCAGAATCGATGTTGGAACCAATATCAACTCGATTTTGGTGCGGCTGTTGATACTTAAAGGGTGATATCAATGTATAAATTTAACTTGATAAAAACTTTGAGTGCAACCTACGCTACTAGTGGTAGTGCACTTTCTCACTACCCACTGGGAACCGCCGCCGCAACGGCGAAGCGGCGGCAAGCAGCTGCAGCTGCAGCAGCTGAGGCCAAGCGCAAGCAGCACGCCACGCGAGCTCCATCGGCCATGGAGGAGGACGGTCTCTGCCCTTCTCTGCCTGCGGCTGCCTCTATGGAGGCGGGCCTGCGTCCAGCCGCCCCCTCGGCTCCTCCCCTTCCCCTTCCTCCAGTCTCTCCCACCTTACCTGCAGTGGCGGACCTGGTCAGACCCTGGGCACCCCTCTTGGACTCCGTGCGCGGCGCCAGCAGGGTTCTTTCTCGTGACCTGCCCCGCTCCGCGCCTGGACTGGCCGTGTTGGACTCTACCGGCCGAGTTCTTGCTCCACAGGGGTGGTCAGACGGCGTCAAGCAGGCCCTCCAGCGTGCGCATGGCCAGCTTCAGGAGGTAGCTGATGGCGTCCAGGACGTCGGGTCTGCCCAGCGGCGCTTGGCCTTTTTCTTGAGCGTTATGTCCGCGGATCTCTTCAACGGCCTGCACCACAACTTCCTCCGCCTTCTTGGAGAGCAAGAAACCGCGTTTCGCACGCAGGTGGAGGGCTTGGAGCATCTGCACAANGTCAACGGCCTGCACCATAGCGCCAACAGTCTCATCACGGGTCTTCTCCGCCCTTGGCTTCCCCAGGACGACGCTGCTGCCCCACCCGCGGAGGAGGGACTCCGCCGGCTCTCCGATGCGCTCCATGCGGCCCTCACCTCCGATGCACCTGCACGGAGTGCTGCTCCCCAGCCGCAGCCGCTCTCCCTGCACCCAGACCTCCATGCTCAGCTGCAGGCTGTGCTTGCAAGGCAGGCCCGCATGGAGGACCGCCACCTCCAGCACGAGCGCTTGCTCGGGGAGATCCACGCGGCGCTCGACCGTGGGCAGCCCAACTCCACAACCCCGCCCCATGGGCTGCCCGTCTCGGCGGCTGCCGCCTCACCGGCGGTTCCCTCTGCGGCAGCGGTACCTCCACCGGTTGCTGCCACTCCTCCTCCAGCGGCAGTTCGGGTGGTGCAGCAGGATCGGCACAAACAGCGGCCGCCACACCAGCAGCCAAAGCCGCAATACCAGCAGCGGCACCAGCACCAGCGGCCGCAGCGGCAGCAGCCGCGGCATCGAAAGCCTCCCGAGCAGGGGCCGCAGCAGCAGCGCCAGCCCTCCCCACAGCAGCAGCGGCCGCAGCAGCAACCCCCAGAGCAGCGTGGTCCACACCCACTGGGAGGTCCTCAGCCACAGCGGTAGCAGCAGGCTCAACAGCTCAAGCAGCAGCAGCTTCATCTGCGGCTCCAGCACGAAGAGCGCCTACAGCAGCTGCCCCTCCAGGATAGGCGCCATAACTCACAGGGGAGCCGCGATGGGGGCTCCCCATCAACTGCCCGCCCCACAACTGCTCTAAGAGATGGGAGTCATCCGGCCCAGCAGCAGTGAGTGGGCCTTTTCGGTGATCATGGTGCTAAAGAAAGACAGGGGAACGCGGGTTTGCATCGACTACCGGGAGTTGAACAAGATCACCAAAGCAGACCGCTACCCTCTCCCGCGCATCGACGATATTTTTGACAAGTTTTCGAAGGCGGAGTTTTTCAGTACGTTGGACGCGAAGGCCGCATACCACGCCATCGCCATAGCAGCTGACTCGGTGCCAAAGACGGCCTTTGTCACACACAAGGGCCTCTACGAGTTCACGAGACTCCCCTTTGGCCTCAAGAACGCACCAGCAGTTTTTCAGCGCCTCATCAACACCGTTTCGAGGGGATGGATTTCGCGGTGCCGTATTTGGACGGCATCATCATATTCTCACCGAGTTCGGACATGCACCTGAAGCACTTGGAAGCAGTTCTGGAGAAGGTGGAGGCGGGATTGGTCTTGAAGCCGAACAAGTGCCTGTTGGGGGCACAAGAGGTGGCCTACCTCGGCCACATCATATCCAAGGACGGCCTCGCCCCCGACCCAAAGAAAGTGGAGGCAATTGTGAAGATTCTGGTGTCCACGGATAAAAAGAAGGTTCGTCCGTTCGTGGGTATTCACAGCTATTACCGCCGCTTCGTGAGGAACTTTGCATCTATCGCAAGCCCACTGCACAGCCTCATGAAGGAGCCGGATTTTACCTGGAACCCGAAGGCGTAGGCAGCATTTGAGAAGCTGAAAGGACTCCTTGCCTCCGCGCCGCTCGTGATGTTCCCGGATTTCGAGTGCATTTTTATCCTTCAGACGGATTTCAGCCATGAGGGGGTTGCAGCAACCCTTTCGCAGGAGGATGACAAAGGGAAGGAAAGACCATTGGGATTCGCGAGTCGAAGACTGAACGCAGCAGAGAAGAACTACTCCGCAATCGAAGGAGAGTGCTTGGCGATGGTGTACGGGGTGCAGTATTTTCGGGTGTGCCTCCACGGTCGAAAGTTCATCCTGCAGACCGACCACCACCCCCTCGTGCAACTCCACAAGTCGCGCGACCCGCCACGGAAGCTGGCAAGGTGGGCGGTGCTCTTGCAAGAGTATGACTTTGAGGTGCAGCATCGGAAGGGAGACGTGGCGTTGAACGTGGACGGACTCTCGAGGCTTCCAGTTGAGGCCTCAGAGAGGCCTCAGGCTTGTGAGAGGAGGTTGACGGCTCTGCCGCCCTTCCACTCTACATGAGCAGCTAGGTGGCGTACAGCGCAGAGAAACGGACAGCAGACGCGGATAGGACACCACTTTTTTCACACGAACCTGGCACCACGGAGGCGCATACCGTGGTATGTGCCTACATGACACGAGAAGCACGTGAGGAAGCGGAACAGGATGCTGACACGGAAGAGGCGGCAAGCGACTCGGCGACCCACTTCACTCAAGAGAACCTACCCCTGGCTGCATCATGCGACGCCCGCTTGGTGAGACAACATCATGCTCAAATTGCGCGGCGGGCAAGAGAGACGCAGCATCGCAGACAGCGAAAGCAGGAAGCGGAGGCGGCACGCCTTGCAGCTGAAGCAGAGGCAGCTGAGGAAGCTGAATAGACGGAGGTATTGAGTGACGCTGAAACCGAGTCGGCCCCGAACGAGGACAATATGGAGCTAGTCTTGGAGGAGGGAGAGCAGCGCATCTCGCCCCACCCCGAGGCGCAGCACTTTGAGGATTCACAGGCCCCCGAGGAACCAGAGGACTAGGATTGGGAGGAGGAAATGTTGGGGAAACAACGGAAGGAAAAACTTGAGACAACGTGGACTGGAGCAGACGGAAGCAGTGGGTTTGGGAAGCTGCGAGATATGGAGGAGCTGTTCGTGGATTCTGAGGAGTTGCAGAAAGTAAAACTGGGAGAAGTTTATTGCGACTCGAACATGCGCATCTACTTGGCCATGGGGATGCAACCGGAGTTGAGCGACAAGGAGAAGCGTCGCGTTAAGGCGCGTGCGAAGCGGTTCGAGTTGGATGGGGATGGTGACATTTGGAGGCGCGCAACCAAGAAGATGAAGGCACGACCGGTACCACCGGAAGCTGATCGATGGGACATCACGGTTGCGGCACACTTGAAGGGGCACAACGGAGTCGCCTCCACCTCGGAGCTTGTCAGGGCAGGGTACTACAGGTGAAATATTGTGGAGACGACAGAGTGTGTGGTGAGGAGCTGCAAGCCGTGCGTGCTGAAGAGGGCCACATTCACGGGTCAGTCCGAGCTGCGCCCGGTACCGGTGACCGGCCCCTTCGACCGCGTGTACCTCGACATATCGCAGATGCCGATCACCCCCGAGGGCAATCGGTACGTGGTTGTCGCCATCGACCACTACACTAAGTGGGCAGAGGTACGCGCATTGAAGCGGAAGACGGCTGCCAAGACCTCGCTGTTCATCCTTCAGGACGTGGTGTGCCGCCACGGCTGTCCTGCGCTTATCCATTGTGACAACGGTGGGGAGTTTCAGCGGGAGGTGAAGAGCATGTTGGAGGCCTTCGGCATCAAGATTGAGTTCTCCATTGCTGAGCACCCAGTCATCTGGGCTTGTGGAAAGGTTCAACCGAACCATGAAGACGTCGCAGTTCCAGACGGGCACGACGCACAACATGGAGTGGTATAAGGTGCTGGCACTTACCATGATGGGGTACCGCTTTGCTGTGCAGGATTCTACACGCCACACCCCATAATACCTCCTGCACGTGAGCCAAACTGTGAGTTCTTGGGCCGCAAGGCCTTTGAGGACCTGGAGCTGTTGGAGGAACCCGATGAGGCGACGGTGGCTGAGGAGGTCGCAACCCGTGCACCTGAGCTTCGGGGCGCACTTGCACAGGTGTGGCAGAACGCGGACCGTGCATCAGTGCGGCAGAAGAAGGGTTTTGACAAGCACTCCATCAACCTTGCACAGCGCAAGGGAGTGAAGGAGGGAGAATTTGTGCTTTGCAGCACGGCGGGGAACCGGAACCGCCAACGTGAGAGTCACCGCCAGCAAGGACTCTTCAAGGTGGTGGAGGTGTTCGAAGGGGGCTTCGATGCGTGCCTCAAGGAGAAATTCAGCACCACGGGGTTCAAGGCGCGGATGACGCGTCGTTTGACCGCTCGACGACCCCAACGAGAGCTACAAGTTCGTGAGTGCCATCGTGCCGCGGCCAGAGATGAGGAAGGCCCTCGCAAAATTCTGCAAGGAACACCAGAACGAGAATGAGACGTGCACCATGGCCAAGAGAACCAAGCGCGCCGCGAAGGGGAATGGTGGGAGGAAGTCAAAGAGGGCGCGGCTGGTTGAAGTGAACAAGGAAGCCGAGGAAGCCGAGGAAGTCGAAGAAGCCGAGGAAGCCGAGGAGGCCGAGGAGGTCGAGGAGGAAGCTGATGAAGGGGATGAGGAGTAAATCTCGGGTCGCGCTTGGCTTGGCGGGGAGGGGTGTTACACATGTACCACTAAATTTTGTGTTTCACCTAAACATATGACGGGAGCGGAAGCGTGGTTGAAATTGGGATCGTGGCACAAGGTGACCACACCGTTGGCGTGGCATCGTGTCACCGGCGGGTGTCGCACGGACCCGACACTCGAGGAAGGATGAGAAGCGGAAAGATTGGGAGTTTGGCAAGTGGTGACCGTGTTGGTGGTACGGCATCATGTTGGACGCAAGAGAACGGCGGAGGCAGAAAGCGTGCAGGTACACATGGTGCTCGCTGGACGTCGCCGCACGATGAACCGAATCATCACTCTCTCTACTCCATCTTCTTACGCGGTTAGAGGATTTTGTGTGCGGAGCGTGGCTCACGGGGCGCTCATCTCAAATAGGGGTTAGCTAGTTGTGAAAGGAGCACGGCTCACGGGGTGCTCGTGCTCACCTCACCTTTGCTGTTTGGGTTACAAGATTTGGCGGACGGTGCGCGGCTCACGCAGCGCACATCACATCGTGAGGGGACAAAATCTTGGGACAAGCATGAGAATGGCACCTGCTAGGAGCTTGTGGCATGGGGCTTGGGCAGCGGCCCAGTCACTCAACGGTCCGAGGCCGTTGGCCATTATTTAAGGATTGTCATGTGTATTTCCATGTACCACTTCTTGCTCATATTCCTATCAATGAGTTATGGATTTCCAAGTCTCCTTGCACATGTGTTGTGACTCTTGACCATGGACCAGTTCTAAGAAAGGTGACCTGATATGTTGGTGATTGACTACCACAAATTTTTTGGGGTAGATCTATTCTGGGACGGGCAGTTGATGGGGAGCCCCCATCAAGGCTCCCCTGTGAGGTATGGCGGCTCTCCAAAAAATTTGGGCTGGGCAGTTGATGGAGAGCCCCCATCAAAAAAATTTGGGGATGTTGATAGGGAGCCTCCATCGCGGCTGCCCTGTGGTCCACAGCCACTGGGAGGTCTTCAGCCACAGCCGCAGCAGTAGGCTGAACAGCTCAAGCAGCAGCAATTTCATATGCGGCTCCAGCACCAGGAGCGCCTACGGCAACTGCCCCTCGAAGAGAGCCTAGCCCAAAATTTTTGGGCCGGGCAGTTGATCGGGAGCCCCCATAAAAAATTTTGGGGGCAGTTAATAGGGAGCCCTTAGAGCGGCTGCCCTGTGGTCCACAGCCACTGGGAAGTCCTCAGCCACAGCGGCAGCAGTAGGCTCAACAGCTCGAGCAGCAGCAGCTTCATCTGCGGCTCCAGCACCAGGAGCGCCTACGGCAGCTGCCCCTCTAGGAGAGCCGCCATACCTCACATGGGAGCCTTGATGGGGGCTCCCCATCAAATGCCCGCCCCACAATAGATCTACCCCAAACATTTTGTGGTAGTCAATCACCAACTTTGTTAGGTCACCTTTCTTAGAACTGATCCATGGTCAAGAGTCACAACACATGTGCAAGGAGACTTGAAAATCCATAACTCACTGATAGGAATATGAGCAAGAAGTAGTACATGGAAATACAAATGACAATCCTTAAATAATGGCCAACGGCCTCGAACCGTGAAGTGACCGGGCCGCTGCCCAAGCCCCATGCCACAAGTTCCTAGCAGCTGTCATTCTCATGCTTGTCCCAAAATCTTGTCTCCTCACCATGTGATGTGCGTTGCGTGAGCCGCGCACCGTCCGCCAAATCTTGTAACCCAAACAGCAAAGGTGAAGTGAGCACCCCGTGAGCCGTGCTCTTTTCACAACTAGGTAACCCCTATTTGAGATGAGCGCCCCGTGAGCCGCGCTCCGCACAGAAAATCTTGTAACCGCGTAAGAGATGGAGTAGAGAGAGTGATGATTCGATTCACCGGCCGGCGACATCCACCGAGCTCCTTGTGTACCTGCACGCTTTCCGCCTCTGCCATTCTCTCGCGTCCAACACGATGCCGTGCCACCAACACGGTCACTGCTTGCCAAACTCCTAATCCTTCCGCTTCTCATCCTTTCTCGAGTGTCGGGTCCGTGCGACACCCGCCGGTGACGCGATGCCACGCCACCGGTGTGGTCACCTCGTGCCACGATCCTAATTTCAACCGCGCTTCCGCTCCCGTCACACGTTTTTTCGTGAAACACAAGATTAAGTGTTACATGTGAAACACCACTCCCTGTCAAGCCAAGCTCAACCCGAGCTTCACTCCTCATCCCCTTCATCAGCTTCGTGACCTCCTTGGCCTCCTCGGCTTCCTCGGCTTCTTCGGCTTCCTCGGCTTCCTTGGCTTTCTCGGCTTCTTCGGCTTCCTTGTTCACTTCAACCAGCCGCGCCCTCTTTGACTTCCTCCCACCATTTCCCTTCGCGGCGCGCTTGGTCCTCCTGGCCATGGTGCACGTCTCATTCTCGTTCTAGTGTTCCTTGCTGAATTTTGCGAGGGCCTTCCTTATCTCTTGCCGCGGCGCGATGGCACTCACGAACTTGTAGCTCTCGTTGGGGTCGTCGAGCGGCCACAGATCCTCAATCCGCGCCTTGAACCCCGTGGTGCTGAATTTCCCCTTGAGGCACGCATTGAAGCTCCCTTCGAACACTTTCGCCACCTTGAACAGTCCTTGCGGGTGGTGACTCTCGTGCTAGCGGTTCCGGTTCTTCGCCGTGCTCCAAAGCACAAATCCTGCCTCCTTCACTCTCTTGCGCTCTACAAGGTTGATGCGGCGTTTATCAAAACCCTTCATCTGCCGCACCGATGAACGGTCCGCGTTTTGCCACACCTGTGCAACTACGCCCCGAAGCTGAGCTGCACGGGTTGCGACCTCCTCAGCCACCGTCGCCTCATCGGGTTCCTCCAACAGCTCCAGGTCCTCAAAGGGCTTGCGGCCTAAGAACTCATAGTTTGGCTCACGCCTGTGCAGGAGGTAGTATGGGGTGTGGCGTGTGGAATCCTGCACCGCAAAGCGGTACCCCATCATGGTGAGTGCCAGCACCTTATCCCACTCCATGCCGTGCGTCGTGGCAGTCTTGAACAGCGACGTCTTTATGGTTCGGTTGAACCTTTCCACCAGCCCACATGACTGTTGGTGCTCAGCGGTGAAGAACTCAATCTTGATGCCGAAGGCATCTAACATGCTCTTCACCTCCCGCTGAAACTTCCTATCATTGTCACTATATATGAGTGCAGGACAGCCGTGGCGGCACACCATGTCCTCAAGGATGAACAGCACGGTCGTGGCAGCCGTCTTTTGCTTCAATGCGCGTGCCTCCGTCCACTTAGTGTAGTGTTCGATGGCGACAATCACGTACCAATTGCCCTCGGGGATGATTGACATGTGCGCGATGTCGAGGTACACGCGGTCGAAGGGGCCGGTCACCGATACTGGGCGCAGCTCGGACTGACCCAGGAATGTGGCCCTCTTCAGCACGCACGGCTCACAGCTCGTTACCACACACTCTTCTGTCTCCACAATATTTCCCCAGTAGTACCCCGCCCTGATGAGCTACGAGGTGGAGACGACTCCATAGTGCCCCTTCAAGTGTGCCGCAACAGTGATGTCCCATCGATCAGCTTCCGGTGGCACCGGTTGTGTCTTCATCTTCTTGGTTGCGCGCCTCCAAAGGTTACCATGCCCATCCAACTCGAACCGCTTCGCACGCGCCTTAACGCAACGCTTCTCCTTGTCGCTCCACTTCCGCTACATCCTAAGTAGTTGCGCATGTTCGAGTCGCAATACACGTCTCCCAGTTTTGCTTTCTGCAGCTCCTCAAAATCCACGAACAACTCCTTTATATCTCGCAGCTTCTCAAGCCCGCTGCTTTTGTCTGCTCAAGCCCACGCTGTCTCAAGTTCTTCTTTCTGTTGCTTCCCCAAAATTTCCTCCTCCCAGTCCTGGTCCTCTGGTTCCTCGGGGGCCTGTGAATCCTCAAAGTGCTGCGCCTCGGGGTGGGTCGAGATGCGCTGCTCTCACTCCTCCAAGACCAGCTTCACATCGTCCTTGTTCGGGGCTGACTCGGATTCAGCGTCACTCGGTGCCTCCGCCTGTCCAGCTTCCTTAGCTGCCTGTACTTCAGCTGCAAGGCGTGCCGCCTCCGCTTCTTGCTTCCGCTGTCTGCGACGCTGCGCCTCTTTTGGCCGCCGCGCAATTTGAGCATGGTGTTGTTTCACAAAGCGGGCGTCGCATGATACAGCCAGGGGTAGGTTCTCTTGAGCGGAATGAGTCGTCGAGTCGCTTGCCGCCTCTTCGTGACAGCATCCTGTTCCGCTTCCTCA
>SZWC01018431.1:24930-36072 GCA_023375785.1 Penium margaritaceum
CGGCGAGAAAACATCACACGGAGAGCTTCCGCCTCGTCCTCCTCTTCTTTCTCTTCCTCTTCCTCCTCGCTTGGTTTCGCGGCACGCACCGCGAGTGGCGTCACCGGGCGTGGTTGCAAACGCTGCTGCAGTTCCTCCATGGTGAGGATATGTGGAGGAGCGCGTGGGGGTGGGGTCGGGAGCAGCTGTTGGAGTCCAAGCCTTGTCGGTTCTCCTGCCCTGGTGCGTGTCGCGCCCTCCTGTAATGCTACCAGCTGGGGTGAGACAGTGCGCTGTGAGGTGTGGAGAGCATTAGGTGTCCCTTGCAGTCCATCCATCCACTTAACCACCGAGAGCGGTACACGCACCTCCCTCTGCGACATGAACCCCGACAATGTGCCAGGGATGCCCTCGTCATCCATCACCTCATTCAGAAAATTCAGCGGCTTGGCCTTTTTGGCAACCATCCCACACACGATCGGCACCGACACCGACTTCCTCTCTCCTGGCCCATCCCAATAAAACAGCTTCTCCTGTTCGTAATCCACACAAGCTCCCGCCGGGTACAGCCAATCATTACCCAAAAGCATTCCAAACGAACCTCCTTTGGTGACAATGACGTCCACTGAGCGAGTTAGGGTCCCCACGGTCACTGGCACCTTCTGGATCTTTCCGAGTGGCTTGGAGAGGCCATCGCAGGTCTCAATGAGGTACCGAGGGCTCAAGAACTGCCATCAACCCGCACGCCTTTGCGGTGTCCTGACTCATGGTGGTAGAGCCAGCTCCCGTGTCGGCAATGCTTCCAACCTTATGCCTTCCCACGACCACTTCCACCAACGTGAACAAAAGTTTGTCATCATTGGTTGCCTTCATTATCGACTGCTGTTGGACCACAGTTGCTTCTCCTTCAATCAGCAGCTTCAGCAAGTCTTCCCTCGCCTTGGGGCAATCCAAGATGTATGTCCACGCCGACACGCCTGCGTTTGTTTTCTTCAGCGTGTCCACCACAGAGAAGGGGACGAGGCGGTCGTCGCGCCTCGGACGTGGCAGTTGCGCCGGTCGGCCCATGTGCTCCGCTCTTGCTTCCTCAAGAGTGAATGGGACATCATCGCATCCGGGGGCATTTAGAAATGCCTCCTTCTGCGGGTTAGCCATCAGCGGGACTGCCTGCGGGTCGTCCTCGTCCACATCTTCAATCTCTAAAATTTTAGCTTCCTTCCGCACTTCCTCCTTTGCCGCTTCCCCATTGTCCAACTCTTCAATCTGCAGCCTCAGAATGCGCGCAGCCGGCGACTCCTCAGCTTCACGAATCGCAGTCACGTGCATAGTGGCCTGGCTCGCGGCAGTTGTGGCAGATGAGGTTGACGCGGGCGTGGGGAGGGACTCCTCCTGGCGCCGGTCCACCCGACTGCTGCTGCGCGGCAAGCTGAGCCTGGAGCTCCATGAGTCGATGCGGAGCTTCAGCACTTCCGGATTGTTGTCCTCCGCCTTTTCTTATTCCTCAAGATCATTCAGGTTCCGAACTGCAGCTTGGAGAGTCTGCAACTGCATCAGTTTCAAATCCCGCTTCCACGGGTCCCCGACGGCTCACACGAAGTCCTTCACTTGCTCAGCTTTGGAGTACCCCGGAATGTGGCGTGCGAGTTGGCTCACACGCATCGCCAGGCTATCCGCAGGGTCCCCAGCGCACCGCTTCAAGGTGGCGAGATCGCGAACGGCCTTCCCCATGTCGGTCGCACCCGAGTCTTGAACTGGCTCTCGAAGCACGCCCAAAAGTGCGCCTCCTTGAGTGGTGGAACTCCAACGGCCTTTCAATCTTCAATGACCTGTCGGTACCATACAGTGGCCATTCCATCGAGGTGCATCCTCAACCAACATAATTTTTGCAAATCCGTAGCACGGGGGCCAAAAACCAAGGAGAGAGCTGACTCGGGTTCTTCCTTCCCATTCAGAGCTGCTTCGCCTTCCTTGCCTCCGAATCGTCGAAGGTGCACCACGGGTGCCGGAGCTCCCATGTCGATGAGTCCCGAAACCGGCGCCCCGCCGGATCCGGCGGCGACAGACGCGCCTTTGCTTGCCATTCCTGCAACCGAGAGCACGTTAGAATTGCGGTCCAAGTTGTCGTCGCGCAGCGGAAGAGAGGACAACTTGTCCCCGTTGACGCCCTCTTTGTCCCGAGCCTCCGTAGCTTGGGTCCCACCGATGGAGTGCCGACGCGGTTGCTTCTATCTTTGGCTGAGGCTCTCTAGCTCGCCAAGACGAAGTGACTCCAGCGCGCGGCTCACTTCCTCCACCTCGGGTGGTACTCCCGCAAGCCGTCGACTACGGCGAGGTTGAGCCAGCGTCCCCAGATGTGGCTCCAGCCGAAGAGTGGAGCCTCAAGGCTCTGATACCAATGGATCTACCCTAAACATTTTGTGGCAGTCAATCACCGACATGTCAGTTCACCTTTCTTAGAACTGATCCATGGATGCAAGAGTCACAACACATGTGCAAGGAGACTTGGACGTCCATAACTCGCTGATAGGAATATGAGCAAGAAGTAGTACATGGAAATACAAATGACAATCCTTAAATAATGGTTAACGGCCTCGAACCGTTGAGTGACCGGGCCGCTGCCCAAGCCCCATGCCACAAGCTCCTAGCAGCTGCCATTCTCATGCTTGTCCCAAAATCTTAACCCCTCAGGATGTGATGTGCGCTCTGTGAGCCGCGCACCGTGTGCCAAATCTTGTAACCCAAACGACAAAAGTGAGGTGAGCACCCCGTGAGCCGTGCTCCTTTCACAACTAGATAACCCCTATTTGAGATGAGCGCCCCGTGAGCCGCGCTCCACACACAAAATCCTGTAACCGCGTAAGAAGATGGAGTAGAGAGAGTGATGATTCGGTTCACCGGGCGGCGACGTCCAGCGAGCACCATGTGTACCTGCACGCTTTGTGCCTCCGCCGTTCTCTCACGTCCAACACGATGNAGTTGTCGTCGCGCAGCGGAAGAGAGGACAACTTGTCCCCGTTGACGCCCTCTTTGTCCCGAGCCTCCGTAGCTTGGGTCCCACCGATGGAGTGCCGACGCGGTTGCTTCTATCTTTGGCTGAGGCTCTCTAGCTCGCCAAGACGAAGTGACTCCAGCGCGCGGCTCACTTCCTCCACCTCGGGTGGTACTCCCGCAAGCCGTCGACTACGGCGAGGTTGCGCCAGCGTCCCCAGATGTGGCTCCAGCCGAAGAGTGGAGCCTCAAGGCTCTGATACCAATGGATCTACCCTAAACATTTTGTGGCAGTCAATCACCGACATGTCAGTTCACCTTTCTTAGAACTGATCTATGGATGCAAGAGTCACAACACATGTGCAAGGAGACTTGGACATCCATAACTCGCTGATAGGAATATGAGCAAGTAGTACATGGAAATACAAATGACAATCCTTAAATAATGGTTAACGGCCTCGAACCGTTGAGTGACCGGGCCGCTGCCCAAGCCCCATGCCACAAGCTCCTAGCAGCTGCCATTCTCATGCTTGTCCCAAAATCTTAACCCCTCAGGATGTGATGTGCGCTCTGTGAGCCGCGCACCGTGCGCCAAATCTTGTAACCCAAACGACAAAATTGAGGTGAGCACCCCGTGAGCCGTGCTCCTTTCACAACTAGATAACCCCTATTTGAGATGAGCACCCCGTGAGCCGCGCTCCACACACAAAATCCTGTAACCGCGTAAGAAGATGGAGTAGAGAGAGTGATGATTCGGTTCACCGGGCGGCGACGTCCAGCGAGCACCATGTGTACCTGCACGCTTTGTGCCTCCGCCGTTCTCTCACGTCCAACACGATGCCGTGCCACCAACACGGTCACCGCTTACCAAACTCTCAATCTTTCCGCTTCTCATCCTTCCTCGAGTGTCGGGTCCGTGCGACACCCGCCGGTGACACGATGCCACGCCACCCCTGTGGTCACATCGTGCCACGATCCCAATTTCAACCGCGCTTCCGCTCCCGTCACATGTTTTGGTGAAACACAAGTTTTGGTCACCATCGCCATGGCTGGAGCGCACTGTCGCGGAGCGGAAGCGCCAGCTTCACTACCTCCTCTCCCGTCGCTTCCTCTACCCAGCGCAGCACTCCTAGCTCTACGCTATAGCCCTCTCACTTGACCGGGACCTCTCCACTTTCTCCCTGCCGCTGGTGTTTGCCACGGACCCTGACCCCGGAACGTCGGTCCTCCTCCGGGGTCCCTCACCTTCTCTCCCTCCCCGTCGCTCGGCCCCCCTCCCTCTGGCCAGCCGATGTACGTTACGAGCCCACCGGTTTTCTTCTCTTCCCACCCCCTCCCTCCCTCACCCATCCTCCCCTTCGGCCCTCCGCCCGCAGCACGGGGGGCTTGGGCTAGGTGATCAGCCCTAAC
This sequence comes from Penium margaritaceum, assembly GCA_023375785.1. Classification (NCBI taxonomy): domain Eukaryota; kingdom Viridiplantae; phylum Streptophyta; class Zygnematophyceae; order Desmidiales; family Peniaceae; genus Penium; species Penium margaritaceum. Next base: position 29,308 of record SZWC01018431.1, read on the forward strand.
TTCCTGGCCACTTGCCTTCGGGGCGGCATTCGGGATGTCCTCCATCGCTGCGGGGCTACTCTACAGTAGACTCCCCCGTTGATCGTGCCAGTGTCAAGCAGCCTCTGCGGACATATCACCGCCGTGGTGCCGCGGCCGCATCAAGTAGCACTTTGGGGTCGGGGGACGCTGGGCAGTCCACTCCTGCTCCTCCCCTCGCCTTAGCGGTCTGGCCGCCCGAGCTGCGGCAGGTCCGGGATGGAGACCGTCTTTTCTGGATCTTCTTTGACGGGGCGGCGGAGACGACAGCGGGACTCAGGGGGAGAGGTGGGGCGGTCCTCTACTCCCCAAACGGAGAGCCACTTCTTTCGGCCGTCGAGCGCCTCCAGGACGCCGTGACCAACAACCAGGCAGAGTACGCGGCCTTGCACCTTGGCCTCCATCTCGCGACCAGGGCAGGGACACATCGGCTGCTCGTGCTGGGCGACTCCAAGTTGGTCATCTGCCAGATGCGTGGACACTGGCGCATCAACCACCCCGCCCCGCGTCTCCGCCGTCGAGACGCCATGGCGGCAGCTACTGCCATCGGCATAGTGGCTTTTCACTGGCAGTGCGGGCGCGCAACCAGGTGGCAAACACCCTCTCGCGTGGAGGTCTTGCGGGCCCAGACTACGGGAGGGACATCTCTGAGGGGCTCCTACCGTGTGCCAGCGCCATCGCCCTTACAATGTTGCTGAATACCTCCCCCCTCGTTTCCCAGGGCCTCGCGGCGCTTTTGGCTACCTCCTCCTCCTACCCACTGCCGACAGAGCTCCTCATTCAGGAGGCCTGGGATTCGCTTGCAGACTTCTGTTGGGAGCGCCTGAGTGGTCTACTGCCGATCCCACAGGAGGCATCTACATCTGCATTTGTCTCCGCCCCTGCACTCTACCCGCGTTTGTGTGGGGAGCCTCGACACCATGTCGCTGCAATCTTTGAGCGTCTTTGCCGTTGGGCTGCGGATCCCCTCTCTTCTCCCGACTCTGTGCGTGAGCGATAGTTCCTGCTGGTCCACTTCAAGCTTTTGCTCTGCAGGGTGGCCACCGATGCTGAGCCGTCGGGGAGGACGTGCTCGCCTCTTCTTTCTTGCGGCATTAGGGACACCGCGCCCAGAGGCAGCATTCGCGCCGACGTCGCTCTCGGTCCGTCTCCGATGTTCTACTGGAGCGCTGCATTCGTTTTGAGGGTGGCGACTGGGCCGGCCTCGCGGAGGAGGCGGCTATGGAGACTCGCCCAGCTCTCCGCGCTTCTCTCACCCCGCGCCGGCTGACGCGGCGTTCGGCAGCAGAGGCAGAGCTGGAGGCAGCTGCCCGACACCGGCGTGCAGTCACCCTCGTTCACGCAGGGAACCCGGCTAGGGTCATGCACTTGTTAGAGTCCCATCCCCCGGCAGCGGGCACCCAGGACACACTGTGTGCCATGCAGGAGCGCCACCCTCCGTCCACCCTTCTGCCACCGGAATGGGAGGAGTCGTACGTCCCACCGCCCCCGGCACAGGGGGAGGAGCTCACTGCCGATCTACTCTTCCAGGCCCTCAAGGATGGCCCTAGGGGTTCGACAGCCGGTCCGGAGGGTCTTACGACGGACATGCTTCGCGATTTTGTCTTGGACACGGCCATGGGGCCCGATGCGCTGCTGGAGGTTTTGGTCGTCAGTCTTGGAGGCCAGCTGCCATCCACCGTGGCCCTCCTCCTCCGTCGCAGCCGCCTCATCCCTCTTTTGAAGGGGGCCACGGATGAGGACGAGGTTCGGCCGATAGCGATAGGGGAGGCTTTGCTCCGCCTTGCAGCTCGGGTGCTTCTGGCTCGGGACAAGGACAGGATTGCAGCGACCTTGCGGCCACTACAGATTGGAGTCGGCGTTTTCGAGGAGGCAGCCCTCCTGGTTAGGGGCGTCCGGGCTGTCTTGCAGGCGCATCTCTCCCACTGGTTGCTCCGTCTCGACATCCGGAACGCCTTCGACGAGGTGGAGCGCGGGACGGTCTTCCAGGCCGTCCGCGACCGCGACTTTAGGTCCTGGATCCCATTCCTGCGGCAGTTCTACCTGGCTCCCACTCAACTGCCTTTCTTCGGTGTTTGCACCCCCGCAGTCCTCGCGAGCCAGCGCAGTGTCCATCAGGGTGATCCCATGGGCCCCGTGCTGTTTGACTTGGCGCTGCTTCCAGTCCTCGAGGCCGGCTTGCAGGCCTTGCGGCACTCGTCTCAGGAGGCGAGCGGCTACATGGGTGCCTTTCAGGACGAGGGCACGATTGTCGCGGCCCCTTCCCCCTTGGGCGAGTGCTACGAGGCAGTCGTGGCGGCAGGAGCGCGACATGGCCTCCGAGTGCAGCAGCAGAAGTGCCTCCCTTGGCGACCGTCGGACGACGCCATCCCACTTTCTCTCATGGACGTCCGCGCGTCGACGAGGGGGTTCGTACTTGTCGGCTGCCGGATTGGCGATCCAGACTTCTAGTCCAGCTAGCAGGAGGAGTGGCTCCAAGAGCAGACTCGGGGCCTGACGGAATTGCCGCTTTTGCCAGACGCGCATGCCTCCATGATGTTCTTGCGACTATGTGTCATCCCGAGAGTCGGCTTTTGGATCCGTGCGCTCCCTCCTACTCCTACTTGGCTAGACACCCTGGGCCGGTTTGACGATGTTGTGTGGACGGCGGTCCTGGGCATTCTGGGTCTCACTCAGGCGCCGTTGCAGACCCGGGTAGGGGATTTTCAGGCCCTGACCAGACGGCAGTCGCAGCTCTGCTTCCACGACGGCGACTGTAGTTAGTTCGGCGCACGCTCTTGGGCCCCCTGGGCATACGTGGCGGCATCGGCAACTCTGTTGTCTGATCTTCTCGCACATTTTGGCCTGCTGCTACCAGCACACTCCGTACCTTCCCTTCTCAACCCTCTTTGGGATGCAGCGGTGGCCCTTCTTCCGGCCGCAGTGCAGGTTCGCTTGCCCTCCTTGTCGGACTGCAAATGGGAGCCCCCTGTGACATCTACCAGCAGCTGAGCGCCGACTTTTACCACGACCTCCGCCACGCCTGGGTACAGGATGTCGGGGACACGGCGATTCGACACTGTGCGTGCCCCCTTACAACAGCAGAGCCAGCCCCACCATGCCAAAGAGTGTCGGCGACTGCTTGTCCGCCGGTGTTGGGCGGTTGGCTTGCGGGGCGCGGCACTATGGCTTCAGGCTTCCCCGACGGGTCCCCGCGATCGCATCCACCTCTCCTCAGCAGATTTCCGACTACACGCACAGCTTTGGCTCGGCCTCCCACTGGGTTACCTGGAGCACTGCGGGGTCAGCGGCCTCACCCCAGTCGCGGTGACTCGTCGGCGCGGGTCCAGGTTCATCACGGAGGTCCACCACGCCATCCGTGGTGAGTTGGCATGCATCTGTCGCGAACACTCTCTGCCGACGCGCGTCGAGCCGGGTGGCCTCCTCTTGACTGCCGCTACCACCCTACGGCTGGACCTCATTTTGGAGGAAAGGGAACATGGGGCCATGTGCGTCATCGACGTCACCACCGTGGATGCCCACGGCGCGACTGCCACGTCGGAGGGGCGTGCGCTCCGGCACGCGGAGGAGGCCAAGCGGACGAAGTACCACCCGGCTCTTGTCCTTCGCCCGGGATGGGTACTCCGCCCGCTTGCCTGGGAGACACTTGGCGGGCTCGAGCCAGCAGCGTGAGATTTTCTCCGCCGCCTCTCCCAGCTTTGCCTCCAGCAGGGACATCAGGGAGCGTCTCTGGAGGACTTGGCAGCCTGGGCGAGCCGATCGGTGGCTTTCTTCGCTCAGCGCCTCTCCCTTGCAGGTGTCCGGCGGCAGTGCGCGGTCATCCGCCGCGCTTGCGTGGCCCACGGCCGACCGGGTCTGGAGCTCCTCCATGATTTGCAACAGCGTCCACCAGCTCCGTGGCTCTAGGGCCCGGTTTCCCTCTCAGACCTCTGTTACGTGGAGCCGGTGGACGCCTGTGTGTAGCGGTCCTGGCCACACGGCCTTGCCCGTTAACCCTGTTTTCTCATTTCTATGGATGTGGCTTGTACCATATCTTGCATGCGGTGGCGCGCAGGACATTGGCATCCTCCCCACCATGTGGTATAAAAAAACATTTTGAAAAAAAAAACACTTAGTTTTGCACCACCCTACACTTCACTCACCTGCAAAGACGGAGTAGAATGTCGACTCATCGCCAAAAAACTCAGTGCAGAAGACGTACCTGCCATTGCCATTCATCATGACAAACAACACATATCCACATGGCAGTGCTTTTGCCAAACCATCAGCACAAACACATATCCACATCGCAGTGCTTTTGCCACACCATCAGCACAACACATATCCACATCGCAGTGCTTTTGCCACACCATCAGCACAACACATATCCACATTGCAGTGCTTTTGCCACACCATCAGCACATACACTTATCCACATCGCACTGCTTTTGCCACACCATCAGCACAAACAAACACATATCCACATCGCAGTGCTTTTCCCACACCATCAGCATAAACAAACACATATCCACATCGCAGTGCTTTTGCCACACCATCAGCCCAAACACATATCCACATCGCAGTGCTTTTCCCACACCATCAGCATAAACAAACACATATCCACATCGCAGTGCTTTTGCCACACCATCAGCCCAAACACATATCCACATCGCAGTGCTTTTGCCACACCATCAGCACAACACATATCCACATCGCAGAGCTTTTGCCACACCATCAGCACAACACATATCCACGTCGCAGAGCTTTTGCCACACCATCAGCACTTACAAACACATATCCACATCGCAGAGCTTTTGCCACACCATCAGCACAAACAAACACATATCCACATCGCAGTGCTTTTGCCACACCATCAGCACAACACATATCCACATCGCAATGCTTTTGCCACACCCTGCCCTAGTACCACGCAGAATCGGATCATCATCCTCATCTCAACGATGACTCGTTGGCCGAGGTTTGACTCTCCAAGCGAAAATCACGGTGTACGAGTGACCAGCAGCACCATGGTGGCAGCTGCTGCTTTATGACACCACGGCCACGACAACAGACGGCAGCTGCTGCTTTATGACACCACGGCCACGACAACAGACGGCAGCTGCTGCTTTATGACACCACGGCCACGACAACAGACGGCAGCTGCTGCTTTATGACACCACGGCCACGACAACAGACGGCAGCTGCTGCTNTACCTGGAGCACTGCGGGGTCAGCGGCCTCACCCCAGTCGCGGTGACTCGTCGGCGCGGGTCCAGGTTCATCACGGAGGTCCACCACGCCATCCGTGGTGAGTTGGCATGCATCTGTCGCGAACACTCTCTGCCGACGCGCGTCGAGCCGGGTGGCCTCCTCTTGACTGCCGCTACCACCCTACGGCTGGACCTCATTTTGGAGGAAAGGGAACATGGGGCCATGTGCGTCATCGACGTCACCACCGTGGATGCCCACGGCGCGACTGCCACGTCGGAGGGGCGTGCGCTCCGGCACGCGGAGGAGGCCAAGCGGACGAAGTACCACCCGGCTCTTGTCCTTCGCCCGGGATGGGTACTCCGCCCGCTTGCCTGGGAGACACTTGGCGGGCTCGAGCCAGCAGCGTGAGATTTTCTCCGCCGCCTCTCCCAGCTTTGCCTCCAGCAGGGACATCAGGGAGCGTCTCTGGAGGACTTGGCAGCCTGGGCGAGCCGATCGGTGGCTTTCTTCGCTCAGCGCCTCTCCCTTGCAGGTGTCCGGCGGCAGTGCGCGGTCATCCGCCGCGCTTGCGTGGCCCACGGCCGACCGGGTCTGGAGCTCCTCCATGATTTGCAACAGCGTCCACCAGCTCCGTGGCTCCAGGGCCCGGTTTCCCTCTCAGACCTCTGTTACGTGGAGCCGGTGGACGCCTGTGTGTAGCGGTCCTGGCCACACGGCCTTGCCCGTTAACCCTGTTTTCTCATTTCTATGGATGTGGCTTGTACCATATCTTGCATGCGGTGGCGCGCAGGACATTGGCATCCTCCCCACCATGTGGTATAAAAAAACATTTTGAAAAAAAAAAACACTTAGTTTTGCACCACCCTACACTTCACTCACCTGCAAAGACGGAGTAGAATGTCGACTCATCGCCAAAAAACTCAGTGCAGAAGACGTACCTGCAGAAGCAGTGACAACCTTAACATCTGCAGCAGTGACAACCTCAACATCTGCAGCAGTGACAACCTCAACATCTGCAGCAGTGGCAACCTCAACATCTGCAGCAGTGACAACCTCAACATCTGCAGCAGTGACAACCTCAACATCTGCAGCAGTGACAACCTCAACATCTGCAGCAGCAGTCACTGTTTTTGGACAGAAGGACACGGCACCAAGCAGAGCAGACGCAACAGCAACAGCGCATCAGCATCAGCAACAGCAGCAACGACACGACAGCAACACCTCCCGACAACAATGGCGACAACAGACACTCCAGACGATTGCGGCAACAACACAGCAACTTCTTTTCACGAACACCGGCAACGACGCGAGCCCCAACCCACAGTGGCGACAAGAGCAACTCGGCCAGACAACATTGGCAACAACAGCAACAGCTTTGAAAGACAGCAGCGGCAACAACAGCAACATCTCATAACGACAGCGGCAACAACAGCAACATCTCGTAACGACAGCGGCAACAACAGCAACATCTCGTAACGACAGCGGCAACAACAGCAACATCTCGTAACGACAGCGGCAACAACAGCAACATCTCGTAACGACAGCGGCAACAACAGCA
>SZWC01018432.1:6257-16721 GCA_023375785.1 Penium margaritaceum
GGAGAAATATCCAAAAAGGTCCTTGGTCTTAGGATTGCCTTGTCAGAGTGTGCTGACTAGGATAAAGGTACCTCTCCTTACTTTTTAGGTGAGGTGAGATCCTTGTGTGCTAGCCATGGACACATGGCGATTCTCCATGGGTTTGTGGGTTATGTGACCACTAGGAGTGTGCCATGAGAGCATTCTCTAGCTCTCTAGGTCGTGTGTGAGTGGTCAGCCTGATTGCTAGGCTGATTTCCTCCCTTGTGTGAGATTATGGATTCTAGTGTGTGAGCCTTAGCCTCCATGGCTAAGTGGTGTGGCTTGTGAGAGGGCTGACTTGCCCAAGCTCTAGCTCTATATGTACTCCATCATTTTGAGTGATTGAACAACCATTCTTCAGCACAAGTGATGCCCTTTCAGTCCCACATGCTCGCTGCTCCAAGGCTCCCTCTCGCCTCCAGATCCAACAGCTGAGAGATACGTACTCAGCTTCTGTACTCGAGATGGCCACGACCACGTGCTGCTTACTACACCAGCTGATGGTTCTACCATTCATGAGGAACACATGTCCAGAGATGGACTTACGGTCCTCAGGGTTTGAAGCCCAATCTGCGTCTGTGTAGCCGGTGATGCTGTTATCATTGCCGTTGTAGGTGATGCCGATGTTGATGGTTCCAGTAAGGTAGCGGAAGATCCGCTTCACTGCCTTCTGGTGCTCTGGTCCCGCATTAGCCATGTGCTGGCTCACAACGCTCACAGCAGCTGCGAGGTCCGGCCTGGTTGCCACCATCAGGTACATTAGACTGCCGACAGCGCTTTGGTACTTCTGTCGCTCAGCTGCATTTGCTTCTCCATTAAAGCTCACGAGGTACTGCCGCGTCTCCAACGGCGTGCCGATGGGTTTTGCCTTTGCCATGCTTAACCGCTGCAAAACATCCTTGATGTAGCGGCTCTGCTGTAGCGAGATAGAGCGTGATTTGCGGTCGCGCGTGATCTGGATACCAAGGAAGTATGATGCCTCCNGCTCACAGCAGGTGCGAGGTCCGGCCTGGTTGCCACCATCAGGTACATGAGACTGCCGACGGCGCTCTGGTACTTCTGCCGCTCAGCTGCATCTGCTTCTCCACTGAAGCTCACGAGGTACTGCCGCGTCTCTAGCGGCGTGCCGATGGGTTTGGCCTCTGCCATGCCGAACCGCTGTAGGACGTCCTTGATGTAGCGACTCTGCTGCAGCGAGAGAGAGCGTGATTTTCGGTCACGCGTGATCTGGATACCGAGGAAGTATGACGCCTCCCCGAGATCAGACATCTGGAAGCGCTCCTGCATGGCCTCCTTGAACTCCTGCAGTGCAGACATGCTGTTGGAAAGGAGGAGCATGTCATCCACATAGACGATGATGATGAGGATCTCATGCTCATGCTGCCAGCGATACACGCTGTAGTCACACTCGCTGCGCTCAAACCCCATGCACTGCAGTGCCGCATCCAACTTCTGGTTCCAAGCACGCGACGCTTGCTTGAGGCCGTACAACGACTTCTGCAGCTTGCAAACCAGGTGCTCCTGGCCATCCATGACGAACCCCTCCGGCTGCTCCATGTAGATCTCCTCCTCCAAGTCACCATTCAAGAATGCGGTCTTGACATCCATGTGGTGAACCTCGAAGTCCTCAGCTGCTGCATAAGAGAGTAGTGTGCGCAAAGAGGCAAACTTTGCAACAGGGGCAAAAGTTTCTGTGTAGTCGATGCCCTTTTGCTACAAGTAGCTCTGGCGACAAGCCTCGCCTTGTACTTTTCTAGGTTACCATCTGCTCCCCGCTTCTTCTTGAAGACCCACTTGCACTTGATCACCTTACGTCCTGGTAGATGCTCAGTCTGTTCCCACGTGCCGTTGTCTTGCTGCGACTGTATCTCCTGTTGCACGGCTTGCGTCCAATCTGCTACATCCGGTACAGCCATCGCCTCTTTGTATGACGTTGGCTCATCTGAATCTGCTGCAAGTACGACGTTCATCTGTTCTGGTTTGCGCAGCATCCAGAAATAGCCGCGCTCACCAGGCTTGTAATGCACCCTAAGAGGATACCTGCGACCTGGTACTGGAGCGTTAGCGTGCGGCTGGCGCGGTGCTGCTAGCACAACTGCTGCTGTTGGTTATGCTACATCTCCCTCTTCTGCTTCCGCCGATGAGGCTGCTGTATCTGCAACATCAGACATGGGAGAGTAGAGTGATTCTCTCACTGTCACAATAGAGCATCGCTCTGTCAAAAGTATACAAAGAGATTTAGTGGCTACGGAGTTTGCTTACCGAGATGAAAATGCCACAAACGGAGGCAACAGAGGTCCGCATCGACAACAAGAGCACTATGAATATAGCACAGGATGATGTCATCTCCAGACGCGCCAAGCATATCGACATCAAGTAACACTCCTCACGCGACCAGGTCGCAAAGGAGATCATATTCATGGAATACAGGGAGACCAGGAAGATGCTTGCAGATTACATGACAAAGGTGCTTGACAGCAAATTGCACTATGTAAGTACTCGAGGCATTGGTATGGTGAACGCAGTAGACAAAGACTGAGGCCAAGACTGCTAGAGAGAGGCAAGATCTCACAGCAAATGGATTGAGGTACAAGGGAGAGTTCGTTGACCTGATATATTTGGACAGCCACAGGACGGACTAGGCATGCACTGCTCCCTTGGATTAAGTCCCCTCAGTCTGGTCCAGATAGACAAGGCATGCACTGCTCCTTTGGAGGATGTCCCCTTGGTCTAATCTGGATAGCATAGCCAGCAAACATTACATAGGACAATTCCTTATGGCCTAGACGTTCCAGAGTTAGTCTTTGGAGCGAGAGGTCACTGGGTCAAATCCCAGTCTGGTGACTAATTATCTTTGTGACCAAAAGGGAGATAGGAAGCTTCTTAGACACATATTAGAATATTTTGAGGTCCTTCCTGGTTTTTGGCCCCACTTGGTGGTGACACGAAGTGCCATGTAGGCAAGGGGAATGAAGCAATCCAGATTGCCCCCAAAGTGGCTCATCCGAGGGGCCACTGTGTGCCTAGGGTAGAGGCTGGCTCTCGGACTATAAGAACCTTTAAGTTGCTTGTCATTGAGTATAGTTCTTACCTTAGAGACCTCACACACTTGTCCACCATAGGCAGACACTAAACAAGCATTTGTTGGTCTAAGCCCCGAGAGTTCGGTCCGCGCGCAAAACTAAGCAGGTTCTAAGGATTCAGTGCAAAGAAGTGATTCCTATGAACTGCTTAGAATGGAATCTTGGCTCTGAGGGTGATATCATCTCTTGGTTGCAATACCAAGAGCGGTCTGTGCGAACCATTGTGTCAGAGCCTGTTTTCTAGACCGTCGCCTCAGGCAGGTTGACAGGGGCAACAACGTTACCTCATTTGAATCTGCAACAACTGTGACAGGATCACAATACAAGCTACTGCTAATTTGAGCTTTGGTGATGCTGAGCGCTGCCATTGGATAGCGGTGCTATCCCTGCTTCTACTACTACTTGTGCCAGAAATCTATCGGACAGAAAATGAACTATAGATGCCAGTAGACTCAGAATTAGGAAAAATAGAGCCCACCACTGGAAATTTCAGCTCAAAAAATTTCAGATCAACCCATAAAACAGGGTCATCAAGATGGGATTTTGAAAGATATGCCCTCTTGAAAACAAGATATGCTTCTACTCCTACCCCTGCTCACACCAGCCAGCTTGTAAACAGCGTTTCTCCCAAACGTACTAATGGAATGCAAATATTTTTGCACCAATGGAAAGCTTAAGGGAAACACTTTAATTTTTATGTACTATGTTTTAAATTTGACAAAGAAACGAGAGTTATGGTCATCACAAGGCAACAGTCTTACTCAGAGAGAAGAGTGTAGCCCTACCCGATCTCGTTTTCAAGATAACTCTCAATCCGACCGTTGGATCTTCTCGATCTTGCACTTGTTGGAAATCTTGTCTTTTGCACTTGATAATCCAGTAGTCGATTATCCAATCTGGTAAAGAATTCATCTCAATCCGTCACTCTCAAAGTGACAGCATGTGTTGGCTGAAAATGGCACAACTTGGCTTTGATACCAGATGTTGTACGTGGAGGAGAGAGGGAGCTTTGGAGCAGCGAGCATGTGGGACTGGAAGGGCATCACTTGTGCTGAAGAATGGTTGTTGAATTACTCAAAATGATGGAGTACATGTAGAGTTAGAGCTTGGGCAAGTCAGCCCTCTCACAAGCCACTCCACTTAGCCATGGAGGCGAAGACTCACATATTAGAGACCATACTCTCACACAAGGGAGGAAATCAGCCTAGTAATCAGGCTGACCACTCACACACGACCTAGAAATCTAGAAAATACTCTCATGGCATACTCCTAGTGGTCATATAACCCACAATCTCATGGAGAATCGCCATGTGTCCATGGCTAGCACACAAGGATCTCGCCTCACCTAAAAAGTAAGGAGAGGTACCTTTTTCCTAGTCAACAAGCTTTAACAAGGCAATCCAAGAGTCTAGGAACTTTTTGGATATTTCTCCTATCGAGTCTTGACCCTGGATCTCTTGCCTTTTTCTTTTTTCAGGCTAAGGCATGGAGCCATCGGCGGTCGATGACCCCAGAAACTACAAAAATTCATGTCTCTCAATCCGACCGTTGGATCGGCCTCAAACTTGGACCATAGACATTTTGCCACCTGACCTTTCCAATGTAAAGCTCTTATTGACTATCGGAGCAGGCATGTGGTACTTTCTTGGAACTTGCTCATGTGGACCTGAAATTGAGCTAGATGGCTCCTTTTCCAACTAGAGCCAATGCGCGCCTAGGTTAGAGACTGGCTCTGGGACTATAAGAACCTGTTAGTTGCCCATCATTCAGTACGGTTCTTACTTTTGAAACTCCTCACAGAGTTGTCTACCAGAGGCAGACACTAACAAACTATTCGTTGGTCTAAGCCCCAGGAGTTCTCTCCTCGCGGAAAGTGACCAGGAACTAAGGACATTATGCAAGGAAGTGAATCCTATGAACTGCTCAGTATGAAACCTTGGCTTTGAGGGTGATATAATCTCTTGGTTGCGAAACCAAGAGCGGTCGGCGGGAACCATAGTGTCCGAGCCCATTTTCTAGACCGTTGTCTTAGGCAGGTTGACAAATGGTTGTGGGCCCATAGTGACAAGTTATAGAGCACGATTCTGCGCACTCTCTTGCCCTCTCTGTCTTGCAGCACGCATCAGCTCTGTCAGCTCCATCAGCTCCATCCACTCCATTTGCTCCATCAGCTCCAACAGCGGGTGTTGGCACTTTGCGAACAAGGGCCAAGGATAAGCTCAGCACTTGGAGGCACGACCCTAGGTTCGTTGCTATGCATTCTTCTATGTTTGTACGTGATCAACGGCTAAGGAGTAAGCAAAGGATATGCACCTTCTAAACCGTTAGCAGACAGCACCCTACATCAGTCTATATTGGCCTCAACAAAGTAGAGAAGTAGAGAAGTAGAGAAGCAGAGAAGCAGAGAAGTAGTATGACGATAGCCGCGAAGGAGCTGCCAAAGCAGCTGAAAGCGGTTGGCAACCCTGTGGAAGATACACACTTTGTTCTCTTGCTGAGGGGACTCCCAACGAGGTATCACACAGTGTGAGAGATGTTGGACTGTCAGTCGACTCTCGACCTGGACTTCATCTGCACGCACCTAGTGCAGGTAGAACAGCGTTGTAAAGCTGCAAAACGCAATGGCGGCAGCAGGAGAAGTGAAGTATCTTTCATTGCAATGGGCTCACGTACGCAGTAGCAGCAACAATGTGGGCAGCAGAGAGGCAAGAAGAAGGGCATGTGCCATTATTGCCAGAAAGAGGGGTACTACAAGAAAGAGTGCTTTAAATTCAAGAGGGACTAGAAGGAGAAACAGCAGCAGCAGCAATCACAGCAACGTCAGCAGCATCAGTAGATACAGACCGGCGTGCGCTATTTTGGCAACATGAACAAAGCCAAGGAGGTGCGCAACCACCTCTTCATGGCGAAGTCTGACCTGTTGCAGAAGGAGAAGGGGGATCTAGCGTGGTACAAAGACTCCGGGTGTACCAAGAGCCTAACGCACAAGGAGTGGTTTACACAGCTGCTCTCCATTGCCCCCCCTCTGATTGCTTTGGGTGATGATCGGGTGGTGTATGCTGAGGAGATTAGGATTGTGGAGATGTGATTGGAGACCCCACGTGGCATTGAAATGGGAGTATTCCATGGCACCTAATGCTGTGTTCAATCTTCTCTCAGTGTCCTGTCACACCAACACAAAACTGTGATGTCTTTGACGACGACTATGACTACATCCTTGACAAGGAAACAGGAGAGGAGTAAGCCAGGTCGGTGAAGGAAGGCAACATGTACCACGTGCTAAGGGCGACCAAGATCTTGTACAAACAGAGTCTTGCAGCAGTGGTGCATGCCACAGATGGCAAAATCTGGCATGCGCGTTACGGCCACTTTGGCATGCGCACCTTGCAGCAACTTCAAACGAAGCAGATGGTGTGTGACTTACTCACCATCTCTAACTTTGAGAAATAGTTGTGTATCGGCTGTTTGGAGGGGAAGCAGCATCGCGACACATTCTTTGGAGCACGGGAGCGCGCGAAGGAGGTGCTGGAGCTGGTCCACACAAAGTTGTGTGACCCGATGCACAACTTCATCTTTGGAGGCTCTAGGTATATTCTCACCTTCATTGATGATTTCAGCCGTTACACTGCTGTGTACTTCCTTTCCTCCAAGGACCAGTGCTTTGACAAGTTCAAGGAGTTCAAGCCCATGGTGGAGAATCTGACTGGCAAGAAAATCAAGGCGCTGCGCTGCGACCGCGGTCGAGAGTATCTCAGCAAGGAGTTCCAGGACTATCTCGTAGCAGCAGGCACAAAGGCGCAGCGCACCGCGCCATACTTGCCGCAGCAAAATGGCGTAGCAAAATGCGCCAACTACATCATCGTTGAGTCGGCACCCTCCATGTTGCACGCGGCTCGACTCACTTACGACTTTTGGGCCGAAACAGTGAGCACTACGGTGTACATCAAGAACCGCTGTCCAACCAAGGCCCTAGAATAGATGACGCCATACAAGGCGTAGTTCGGTAAGAAGCTGAGCATGGGTCATCTTCACGCGTTTAGCAGCTTGGCGCACATGCACGTGCCAAAGGAGAAGCGACAAAAGTGGGATGCAAAGAGGGCTCAGATGTTGATGATTGGCTATGACGTGGCAAGTAAGACGTACTGCCTCTATGAGAGGGATACAGGCCACATCATCATTTCCACATATGTCGTCTTCAACGAGAGCAACTTCATCAAAACCAACATATTATGTGAAGAGGCAGCAAAAACAGCAGAAGCAGCAGCTGACAAGGCAGTTGGGGCAGTCGTTCTTCATGACCAAGTCTCTCCTGATCCATCCTCCACTGTGACAGTAGGAGAACCACTCTATTCTCCCATGTCTGATGCACCAGATACAACGGCCTCATCAGATGCTTTGGAAACCAGACTAGATGAACGTCGCAGTTGCAGCAGACTCTGATGAGCCGATGTCATACAAGGAGGCCATGGCTGCACCCGATGCAGCAGATTGGGCACAAGCTGTACAGCAGGAGATACAGTCGCGACTCGATAATGGTACGTGGGAGCTGACTCAGCGTCCACCTGGAGGGAAGGTAATCAAGTGCAAGTGGATGTTCAAGAAGAAGCGGGGAGTAGATGGCAACCTCGAAACGTATGAGACAAGGCTGCTCGCCAAGGGCTACTCGCAGCAGGAAGGCATCGACTACACGGAAACCTTTGGTCTTGTTGCAAAGTTTGACTCTGTACATATGCTCTTTTCTAACAGCTTGTCTGTATAGTAGGAGTTTAAGGAGGCCATGCAGGAGCGCTTCCAGATGTCTGATCTTGTGGAAGCATCAAACTTCCTCGGTATCCAGATCACGCATGACTGCAAATCACGCTCTCTCTCACTACAGCACAGCCGCTACATAAAGGATGTCTTTGTTAGATCTGGAGGAGAGAGGGAGCCTTGGAGCAGCGAGTATGTGTGATTGGAAGGGCATCACTTGTACTGAAGAATAGTTGTTCAATCACTCAAAATGATGGAGTACATATAGAGCTATAGCTTGGGGAAGTCAGCCCTCTCACAAGCTACTCCACTTAGGCATGGAGGCTAAGTGGCTAAGGCTCACACACTAGAGTCCATAATCTCACACAAGGGAGGAAATCAGCCTAGCAATCAGGCTAACCACTCACACACGACCTAGAGAGCTAGAAAATGCTCTCATGGCATACTCCTAGTGGTGACATAACTTACAATGTCATGGAGAATCGCCATGTATCCATGGCTAGTACACAAGGATCTCACCTCACCTAAAAAGTAAGATAAGGTACCTTTATCCTAGTCAGCATACTCTGACAAGGCAATCCTAAGACCAAGGACCTTTTTGAATATTTCTCCAATCAGGTCTTGACCCTGGACCTCTTGCCTTTTTATTTTCTCAGGCTAAGGCATGGAGCCATCACCCATGGCCATCCAGACATCGAACGTCCATGAACCCCGAAACTTTGAAAATTCATATCTCCCAAACCGACCGTTGGATCGGCCTCAAACTTAGACCGTAGATATTTTGCCACCTCATCTACCCAATGGAGAAGTCCCATTGACGATCGAAGCAGGCATCTGGTACTTTCCTGGAACTTGCTCCTGTGCACCTGAAACTGAGCTGGATGGCTCCTTTCCCAACAATCTCCCACTTTGCTGCAGTCAGAGTGGACTGAGTCCACATGCCTTCATGCAAAACTGCTGCTTCTCACGGGTCACTGGCTTGGTGCAGAAATGAGCGACCTGCTAGCTAGTTGGAGTAAACTCCAGCTTGATAGCACCCTCCTGCACCATGTGCCTGATGAAGTGATATACGATGTCAATGTACTTGGTGCGTACATGGTGCTCAGGATTCTTTGCGAGCACGATTGTGCTCTGGTTGTCGACGCGCATAGGAAGGAGAACTGCAGTACACCCACTCATCTCTGCCATGAGACACTAAAGTCAAACTGCTTCCTTGGCTCGAAAGCTGAGAGAGACGTACTCAGCTTCCGTGCTTGAGGTGGCCACGACCACCTGCCGCTTGCTGCACCAGCTGATGACCCCACCATTCATGAGGAACACATGTCCAGACATGGACTTACGGTCCTCAGGGTTTGAACCCCAATCTGCATCTGTTTAGCCGATGATGCTGTTATCGTTGCCGTTGTAGGTGATGTCTATGTTGATGGTTCCAGCAAGGTTGCAAAATATCCGCTTCATCGCCTTCTGGGGCTCAAGTCCGGGGTTTGCCATGGCTCACAGCGTTAACAACCTATGCGAGGTCCGGCCTAGTTGCCACCATCAGGTACATGAGGCTTCCGACGGCGCTTTGGTACTTCTGCCGCTCAACTGCACTTGCTTTTCCGTTGAAGCTCACGAGTTACTGCCGCATCTCCAACTGCGTGCCGAACCGCTGCAAAATATGGGTTTTGCCTCTGTCATGACAAATCGCTGCAGAACATCCTTGATGTAGCGGCTCGGCTCTAGCGAGAGAGAGCATGACTTGCGGTCACGCGTGATTTGTATACCGAGGAAGTATGATGCCTCTGCGAGATCAGACATCCGGAAGCGCTCTTCCATGGCTTCCTTGAACTCCTGCAGTGCAGACATGCTGTTGGAAAGGAGAAGCATGTCATCCACATAGACGATGATGATGAGCACCTCATGACCATGCTGCCAGCGATAGACGTTGTATTCACACTCACTACGCTCAAATCCCATGCTGTTGGATCTGGAGGAGAGAGGGAGCCTTGGAGCAGCGAGCATGTGGGACTGAAAGGGCATCACTTGTGCTGAAGAATGGTTGTTCAATCACTCAAAATGATGGAGTACATATAGAGCTAGAGCTTGGGCAAGTCAGCCCTCTCACAAGCCACACCACTTAGCCATGGAGGCTAAGGCTCACACACTAGAATCCATAATCTCACACAAGGGAGGAAATCAGCCTAGCCATCAGGCTGACCACTCATACACGACCTAGAGAGCTAGAGAATACTCTCATGGCACACTCCTAGTGGTCACATAACCCACAAACCCATGGAGAATCGCCATGTGTCCATGGCTAGCACACAAGGATCTCACCTCACCTAAAAAGTAAGGAGAGGTACCTTTATCCTAGTCAGCACACTCTGACAAGGCAATCCTAAGACCAAGGACCTTTTTGGATATTTCTCCTATCAGGTCCTGACCCTGGACCTCTTGCCTTTTTCTTTTCTCAGGCTAAGGCATGGAGCCATCACCCATGCCCACCCAGACATCGACGGTCCATGACCCCCGAAACTTCGAAAATTGATATCTCCCAATCCGACCGTTGGATCGGGCTGAAACTTGGACCGTAGACAATTTGCCACCTGATCTTTCCAATGGTGAAGTC
>SZWC01018433.1:0-56712 GCA_023375785.1 Penium margaritaceum
CCTGTCTCTTTCCTACTGATCTGCGGTGCTTCTCGCTAAAGGACTTCCTCTCTTTCGAGGACCAGGCCTGCTTGGCGTCTTGTGTGGCAGGTATGCTCCAGGTCTACTACAGCTACCACAGCAGCCCTAACCTGCAGCAGACACTGGGCTACCCGCATCAACCCCGTGCTCCCCCTCCCCCGCGCCAACGCCACATCCTCAGCATCTGCAGCCCAGGATGACAGCCGCTAATCAATCAATATGGTGGATTCGTATGGAGCGAGCTCGCAGCATGTAGCAGCCTTCTGGCCGCCGCGCAGCTGAGCTCGGCATTTGTGATATGCCGTTACTAGGCCTCTTTGGCCACCATTGGCATGTCGCTCTTATTGCCCTTGTGTGCTCAGTCCCTCCCCCCCTCAGAATCTCGCTAGGACTTCATTTGCTTTGACCCCTGTGTGCTTCTTTACACTTGACAGTGGGCACATGCATGCCCCTCTCCATGTTTGTCGTGTGTGGATGTCCCTCCTGACTCTCACTGTCACATGTGGCTCTGTGCCACCGTCCATTCCTCGCGAAGGGGTAGCGACGATAAACATAATAATCAATCAATCGCAAACGGGCCAAGTTCATACTAGCAGGAGGGTGTGTTCCGCACAATAAAAGACATAGATTGGCATTGTATTATCTATATCGAGAGAAAAGCAGCATGCATGCATTGGAAAATGGCAGCCACCTTTTGAACTAAACGCATACATCACGCGTGATAAATCCAACTTTTCCAGATACACCCCCATGACAAACGGAAAACAGTTCGATCTCCTACGCAGAGCTTTCGAAACAACTTCACAGAAGTAAAGATAGAATAATCATGACAGCAAAAGGACCTGGACAAGGGGATCCTTTGGAATGAGATACATGTTAACTTCAGTGTGCTCTATAGGGACAAAACAATGTCTATGACCGTGGGGTTGCTGAATACAAAACTGGTGTCATTCCAGGAAGAGTAATGCCACTTATTTCGATTTTCAGAATCTGGCATCAAGGTTGACTTCAACTTGGTCACTGTTTTCACGTCTATGATGAGAACATGTGTGAAAGGATGCCAAAATGACTTCAGATTGTGTGCCAAGAGCAAGAAAGCTCCAGGTTGGATGAACAAACGAAGGAAACACAAGGGGTAGACAGAGATAAAGATAATGATAGAGATAGTGACAGAAATAGAGTTAAAGATAAAGATAAATATAGAGATAGAGATAGATAAAGACAAAGATATAGATAAAGGTAGAAATAGAGGTGGAGATAGAGACAAAGATAGCGACAAAGATAAAGATACACATAGAGATACATATGGGCATATAGTTAGTGATGGGGATGGAGATGGACATAGAGATTGAGGTGGAGATAGAGATAGAGATAGAGATAGAAATAGATATAGAGATAGAGATAGACATAGAGGTAGAGATAGAGATAGAGATAGAGATAGAGATAGAGATAGAGATAGAGATAGAGATAGAGATAGAGATAGAGATAGAGATAGAGATAGAGATAGAGATAGAGATAGAGATAGAGATAGAAATAGAGATAGAGATAGAGATAGAGATAGAGATAGAGATAGAGATAGACATAGACATAGAGATAGAGATAGAGATAGGGATAGAGATAGAGGGATATAGAGATAGAGATAGAGATAGAGATAGAGATAGAGATAGAGATAGAGATAGAGATAGAGATAGAGATATAGATAGACATAGAGATAGAGATATAGATAGAGATAGAGATACAGATACAGATACAAATACAGATACAGATGTAGATAGAGAAAAAGATAGAGACAAAGAAAGAAATAGAGATAGAGATAGAGATACAGATAGAGATGAGGATAGAGATAGAGATTGAGATTGAGATTGAGATACAGATACAAATACAGATACACATATAGATAGAGATAGAGAAATAGATAGAGTGTAGCGTGTGGACCATTTTTAGGATTAAAAATGGACTTAAAACATTTACGGCATGTTTCGGGTTCTCGAGATTGGAGTATCCATGCGTCCTTGTCCGTAAAATAATGTATGGGTTGGGGTCTAGGTCAACTCTAGTCCGGAAAACAACTTTAGTGTGGATTTGGGGCAAGAGGAGTGTCGCTCCTCCACCCCTTCAGCGCCGTTAGGCCCCTCTTTCCACGTGGCTATGCCACGCGGAAGGATCAGGCTAGGATGCATGTTTTGACATCCGTGCCCTATGACGACCATGTGCGTTTTTCCGTGACGCGTCTCAGCCAACATGGTTGAGGCGGCCAGTCACTCGCCCTCCTTAGACTACACTTTATGAGGGCCTTTGTTTTGGGTTCAAAACGTAGTCACAAAATAGCCCACGGCTCTTCCATTGTCATCAGAACCAGGCTTCTGCAAAAAAAGTTGATTATCCTAGCTTTCAATTATCCATTCGACCAGTGAAAAATCATACTGTTAAACATCGATCCATGCATTGCATGGAGAGAAACCATTGCAAGGATGACACCCGCCCGATCGGTGGGAGTCATGAAACGCCCGATCGGCAAGTTTCGACAAACTCCACGCGAGCGCCAAGGATGCGTGCTGAGGGCTTGACGCGACAGCTCGACCCCAGAGGGAAAGAAAAAAAATATTTTGACAGGACGCTTCCGGAGGACGGACGGCCGGGAGACCAAACGACGCCCAACCGGCGACAACGAGATGGTGAGAGCTCCGTCGACCTCAGAAGGGAGGGCCGAAAGGGAAGAGGAAAGGAATGTCCTCCCTCCTCTTTCCCCTCACAGGAGAGGGCGGACAGTACAGAAGGGAGGGAGAGGGTTCCCCCCTCCATCCCACCTCGCTTAGAGGGAGAGGACAGGGCCACCCTCCCCCTCCTCGCTCATGGCGCCGATAGCGCCAAGGGGATGGGAAGGGTGATGTCTCCCTCTGCTCCTCATGTATGGCGCTGATGGCGCCCAAGGGGGTGATGCGAGAACGAGTTTCCGCCCCCCCCCTCCCCCCATTTCCCATGGCGCCGATAGCGCCCAATGGGGAGAGGAGAGGGTGAGCTTTCTCCTCCCCCTTTCGTTCATGGCGCCGACGGTGCCAAGGGGGAGGAGAGGCCTGTGCCTCCTCTCCTTTGCTCACGACGCCGGCGGCTTCCAAGGGAAAGAGGTGAGGGGGGACCCCCCACCTCCCCTTCCCCTGTTGTTAATGGCACCGACGGCGCCCAAGGGGTGGGGAGATGGTGAGACTCCCCCTCCCCCGTCTCGCTCATGGCGCCGATGGAGCCAAGGGGGAGGAGATATACTTGACTCCTTGGCTCCCTCTCGTCCATGGCGCCGACGGCGCACAAGGGGGAAAGGAGAGGGCGGCTCCCTCCCCCCCCCACCCCCCTCCTAGGGTGTTGACGGCACCAACGAGGGAAGAGAGGATGAGGGAACCCCTCCCCCATGGAGTCGTGCATGAAAGAGGAAATAAGTGACTCTCTCTCCCCTCGTCTATGGTGCAGGCTACTCCAGAAAGGGGGCGGAGTGGCGGGTTTCCTCAGCCCCACCTCCAACGCCCCAATGGGGAGACGGGAAAGGAGGAGGAGTTTTCCTACCTCCATTCCCCTTACATCGAGGGGACGGTCCCAGAACGCGTTGACAAGGGTTGAAAAACAAAGTGGATTGACGGGAGTGTACGCAAGTAGCGCAATCTTTTCCTCGCCATAGCACTGACTGTAAGGTCTTCAGTTCGATCTGCAAACATCTCACTTTTTGCCTCTCAGTTTGGGCACCTTGTGGTGACCTACAGAAACAAGATAGTTTCTTATACAAGACACGGTTTTCACACCCGTAGAAGTGTCGCACAGCTCAATTCGAGCTCTAGTATGTTTTCAGAAGTTCCAAAAAAATGCATTTTCTTAAATGCAAAATAGGGGAGAGTCGATTATTTTCCCAACATATCACTGGGTGACTCTTGGAAGATTCCAAGCATCAAAAGGAAGAAAACACTTGACGTGCCACATTTCTGCTCATTTTTCATGAACCCTCAAGTTGAGGGATTAAATGATAACCATTTTAAGAAAACATCTGAAACAGTGATTTTCTTGTGGTCAAACCCAAGTGTGTGGTCAACTTGACTATGGGTTTTGAAGAAAAATCAAAAAGCTCTGGTTGAGCTCTTCCGAAAATCAGCAGTTCTGATTTTCATTTTCTTTTCCGTTCTAAAACACAAAAACGAGGGAAACCGATATTTTTCCACGTATTGGATGGAACTCACATTGATGTATTTCGATGCAAGAGAAGTAGCACCGATTGTGCCTAAAATCTTATGGATAAACCTCAAAGTTTGGGGTAGTCCATGCAAAACAACCTAGAAGGGTGACCGTTAAAAGCCACGACATGGCTCATTGTGGGATGCACGCACGCTAAACAGTTTTGTTTACGCAAAACGACAATTACAGCGTGCACCAAGTTGCAAAGCTACAATGGTGACGTCCATTCACAAGAATTCTCAATGAAATAAAAAGGTAAATACCGAACGTGTTGCAACCACTCAACCACTCTCCTACTCGTAGCAAGAATGCGAAATGCTCAGACAGCACAAAACGAGTGTTGATTGCACGTTTACATGGACGTCGACCACATCATCGACGTCAATTACACTACCGGCAATAGCACAAGTGTCAATTACACTACCGGCAATAGCACAAGTGATGTTTTTAGAAATCTTGTCGGTGCCGAACACACCACCGCAAAAGAGCCAGCTGCACTGCAATATCAGATATCGAAGCATCCGTGACGCTAGTGCCAAACGCACTGCTCATGGTCTACGGAGATGTGACCAAAGCAAATCCGGATTGTGTATCCACGTCAGTGTCGATTTCACCAAGGATACTGGATAAGTCATTTGTGCTTGGATTTTTGCTACAAGGATGTGAGTGGCGATCGCACTCAACACACACACACACACACACGATGGTGGAAATCCACACATGATGATCGATTGACAAGTATCGGTTGCACCTAGAATATGACCGCCATTGAAAATACAATTGTAACATTCACGTGAGTACCAAACGCGCGAGAGGGAATGCATGGCTGATGGGTGCATCAGTTAAATCGTTGACATGAGTCCCGAATGCACCGTTGTCATAATTGCCAATTGCACGATTGGTAAAGCTACGGGTTGCACTTTTGTCATGGGTGCCGAATGCACCACTAATGCGAGTACAGAACGCAATATGGCCATGAGCTGTGATTGGACTAGCCATGCTAGTGTTGATGGTATAACACATGTAGTAAGATGCCGATTGCAACAATAACATGGGTGCTGATCGCACCCCGTTGTATCAAGTAGCAAGAACCGGTCAACCCGTTGCCTCGTCAGACTACCTTGCGATAGACTACCATAAAAAAGCATACGATCTATGCACAGAGTGGTTCCATGGGCAAGTGTGTCAAGCGCGTTATTCAAAGCGTCAAAAACACATCATTTGATGTTTGCAAGGCATTTTGACGAAGTCGGAGATGGTCATACCGTCGAACCCTTCAAATGGAGAACCGACAGGCATGGCTAGAAACAATCACAAACGACTGTGGTGATCAGAGGTATGCCCGAACGGGGTAACAAAAACACAGCGATCTCGCTCGCCACCGACAATGACGACCATTGGAAGTTAAAAACCTCACCCTTCCTATAGGAGTATGGGAAGGTACTTCCAAAAGAAGTACGAACCAAATTCTAACGGGTTAATGACATGTGTGAAGAGGACCATTTCCTTGAATCTGGACCATGCTAAAGGGGGATGAACTCCTCTATATCCATAGATGGAACGTGCTACAAAAACCCAGTCAGTTGAGCACCAGTTCCAAAACATGCTCGACTTGCATGACCAAAGGAGTTCAAAGCGCATGACCAAGTGTTGTGGGCAATCCTCTTTTCAATGGATCAAGGTATGCGATTCATACGATGGTACTTCAGACACATGAAATTGGGTACACAACATGCGTGAAAAACGTGCACGACATGCAAAAAAAACTTATCCAGTTTCTGTTGGTGCATTGATTTCATCCCAGGGAGTGACAGTCTTGGGCAGTGGCACTCGGTTCCATACCCACGTGATACACTTCACAGCCTCTTCCCAAAACCCAAAATACAGACCAAACTCAGTGAGTACCGTGTGTAAAGCTTTACCAAGGGTTCTGTGCCAAATCTTAGCCACTCCATTATGTTGTGGCATGTATGGGGCAGTACTCTGATGTTCAACTCCTCTCAATTTCAATTCTGCTATCAGTGTGCCAAGAAACTCTCCTCCTCTGTCTGTTCTGAACTTAAGTAGAAAATGACCATTCTGTCTCCCAACCAAAGGAATTCATTAAACGATTGTACATTGGGCTTCTGCTTTAGTGTTTAGCAAAAAATCCCAGCGAAAGCGGCTGTAGTCATCAGTTACAGTCAAGACATACAGTGACCCTTACAGGACGGATGGTACCGGCATCGTTCTTGTCAGGTCCCCATGTACAAGTGCAAGAGGTTTGGTTGTTTCACTCTCCCACTTAGGGAAGGTTTGCCTATGGGCCTTCCCTTCATGAAACTCACAACACGTCTGTGCTTTGAGACCGTGAGGATAGTCGCCGGGGAACAAGCCATCTTTTGCTATGTGTTTCACCAAGTCGGTGATTGTCTCAGTGTTGATGTGCATAAGGCCACGATGGATGAGATCAATGTGTGTTGCATCAGTGCTTGTCACAACATGCACTTGAGGGCGGTTCACTTGTGATTGAACAAAAGGGAACAAAGTCAATTTGAACAGCATGTCAATATGCAGTGGTCCATCAACCAGCATGGCACCAGACATCGAACAGCATGCAGTGCTCCTTTTGGATAAGTACGGACACATTGGCTTGTTGATCTAGGTGCCCTCCCGAAAGCAAGTTCACTTTCAGTCGCGGTACATACAGGACGCCAGTCAGCCACAGAACCCCGTCTGGTTCTTGTAGTGCTACCGTTCCCACACCTTCAACTAGCAACACTTCCCCAAACCCACTCTTCATAACATCAACATCACGTGTGGCATGTAGTGTGACAGACAGCTGACGGTGCAATGACATATGATGCGATGTGGTAGTGTCAAACAACCACTCATGCATAGGCAACGCATTCGATGCGGTAATGTGCGTGTGACCCAACCTCGAACCTGCAGGCTGTGGGTTGGCAGTTGGTTCTGGTGGGTGTAGCTCTAAGGGCGCACTCCACCCTGGTCCGGGTGGAGGAGGAAGGGGCTGCTGTGGCTCGATCGTCTCGGTGTACACTCTCTGTACCCACGCCGGAACAGGAGCTGGTGCAGTCATGTAAGGAGATGCGAGAGGACGCCTTTGGTACTGCTACTGAGGTGGAGTAGAGAAAACTCGGTACATAGGCAACTGCAATTGCTGTGGGCCAAGAACATCTGCCCCAAAGGGTGCCGGCGGTCCTGGTCCAGCCACATCCTGAGTTGTCCATGGTGGAGGGTACAGGTGCTGACTGGAAGGTGGGAACGACATAGGTGGCTGACCAACAAGTGGACGTGTGTGCTGCGCAGAAGGAGTCATGATGCGTTGGAGAGATGGGCATGCCCTATAATAATGGGCTGGCTGTCCATAGTAGTTGCAGGTGTGTTTTCCCGCCCACTGGCTGCGGCCTCGCCCCCTACCCACCTTGCCCGCCTCTACCTCCCGCAGCTCCCCTTCCACGCGAGTGCAGGTGCAAGGGGTGTGAAGCATCTCCATCCTCATGCACAAATATGCTTGTTACTACACCCCCATCTTCCCGTGCCTTACTTCGGATGATGCCCTCATTGTTACACAACTCCTTGAACACCTCCACCAGGTCAGTACTCTCAGTACTTTCAGCCTCCGACGTTACCCACGCTGGAAGTCCTTGTACGGCTTGCCGAGGTGCAGAAAAACAGGATCTAACCACTCAAGGATAGAGCAGGAGGCACCAAGTCCCAGAATACGTTGGCGAAGTTCCATGGTCGCATCCCAGTACTCGGCGACGGGCGCGCTCGGTTTCAGATGGAAGTCGTGAAGTTTCTCACAAAGGGAGATCACTAGGGTCATCCCTTGTTCCTCCTTTCAAGTGGCCCGATGCTTCCTTGCATCGTGAGTTTGGTTCCATGCTTCCAAGCATCATGAGGTCGGCGACCACCTCCACTTCCTTCGGGTCCATGTTGATCCATCCGTTGTTGATGGTGCAGTCAAAAACCTTGATCAAACAACAGCCAAAGTCACAATTTGAGAGGTGCACGTAGAATTTCTATCTTTGCAAGACTTTGAGAGATGTTTGGAGGCGTCCATTATGCTCCTCTGGGGTGGGACAATAAACCAGGATGCCATCCACGTGTAGGACAGAAAATCCGTTGAGGTTCGGCCGGAAAAAGATATCATTACTCCGAGTAATGTTGTGAGGGAGTTTTTGAGTCCAAACAAAATAATTGTGAAATCAAAGTACCCGTATCTGGCGTGGAATGCTGCCTTCTACATGTCCTTATAAAAAATGCGGATCTGATGATAGTTACTACGTAGGTCAGTTTGGGGGGGGGGAACATACCTCGTGGAGCTGGTCAAAAAGATTGTTTGTTCGTGGGAGGAGGCAGCAGTTCTTGATGTTCATGTTGGTCAACGACGTGCACATTGCCATCTTGCTACATTTCCTTTCCACAAAAATCACATGATTGGTGAAGGGTGAAATGGATGTCCTGATGAACCCCTAGTCAAGCATCTCATGAGGTTATTGCTACAAAGCCAGAGCAACAAACAGTACTCAAACGGTGGAATCTAGTGCATGCTAGGTCCAAACCTCCATGGAGGTCGGAATGGGAAATGTACAAGGCTCGTAGTAACAAGTGACACTAGTGCTAGGGATGAGGCCGCTAGTGGACCTCACCCGTCACGCCGGCGTGAGAGGCTTGCCGGTAAGCATGCTCACTTGAGGGCGAAAGCTCTCGGCAGCCCTAAAAAACTGGCGCGAGCGAGCCCTTGCCCCCCACATGGGCACACCATGTGCCACCTACGAAGTGGCATAATCTAAGCCTAACCAACAACAAAGTTGCTGGTCTAACGTAGGTCTCTCAGGCTAAAAGTACCAATGAGAAGTTGTGATTAGAAGACTAAACTAGGTTTATCATGAAAGCTTAAGCACGTGGGAGTCTCGTCAAGTTCGTGTAATGATGGAGATGGGTCATGCCGTCAGGGTGGAGGTGACCACCTCCTAGGTGAATGAGGATCGTGTGCATTCATGATGCATTGCCTCCACTTGCTGTCCCAGTATGCCCTGTGCACTCACGCCCACCACGAGAGAGGATATATGTACAATAGGAGATTAAGAAGTTGCTTCTTGGGTTCGGTCAGCTCATGGCCACTCATCTGATAGGTTCCCTTGTCCTTTGGTCTGGTGCTTTGATTGAGGACTATCTCATAATTAACATCTCATGGTGCAGGTAACCACTGAAGTAGTTTTTCTGGGAAAACCCCTTCAAACTCCTTCACAAGGGCTGTAAAATCCTCAAGAACTTGTCAAGTTTGGGGACCGATAAGGTTGGTATTGTCGTGTCAGTTATCACGATTTCCTCTGCTTTCTTTGTCTCCATCTGGATGAGCTACATTGACTCCACATTGTAGGTATTGCATAGTCACTATTGGTGATGTCAAGTGTGAGTGAAATTTTACGACTTCAGTAACTTCCTTTGCTACTTCCTTCTCTGTTGCTTCCATAACTGCGGCTACATCCTGGATCACTCAATCAAAGGCATGTGTCATTTCTTGCCATGAATACTGACTTAGACTCGTCCAGAGCTCGTGTCTACCTACGGGTTGTGCGAAAACAGAAAATCTCACTAGAGGAAGATTTTATGTTTGCTCATTGGGCAAGACGTCCATACCGTTACGCCACGCAAATCTCCTGTTCGTGGTCAGAGTGGTTTACAATGTCGATGGATCTCCAATTTTCTGTTGATGACTTTTCCTTGAGACTATCCTGGTTTGGTGTGCAAATCTAGCTTCTGAACCATGTTGCTTACAAAATTATAAGAAGCTCCTCCATCTAGTAGTGTCGGTACTCCCCTGTTGTACTCGTAGTAAAAGCACTGGTTGGTCGTCCTCGCATCCCTCATCAAACTTATCAATCTCTTGAATCCTTGTATGTGACAGATGGGCTGTCAGTCGACGTAAATGTTTTTGGCCCAGCAGGAAAGTTCCCATCTACTCCTGCCCTCTGCCGCTTTTTTACTCCTCAGTTATTCCCTTCTGGCCTGATGTTTTCGTTTTCAACAGTCAAGCAATATATGCCTCGTCTTCGTACAATTCCACCATAGCCATTGATTGCGCTGATCAATGGCATCAATCTCCATGGGGAAAGAGGTTTCCTCCGACATCAATCTTTTGCCCCCACGACATGGATTGTGGCTTTGGACTTGCCAATCATAAGATACATTCATCTGAGTGTTGTAGTTGGCATTAAGGATGCAATCAAGTGTCACAATCATTCGTAGAAGGTCGCCTTGGATATCAAATCTGGCGATTGCTTGTCCAATGTTGTGCTTGAGGCTGTTTATTGTGGTAGAAATAGAGTTCTTTGGGACAAGGTAACTGTTGGTAATGATTTTGTGGAAACTTCATATCTATTGTGCCATGCTAGACTGTTGACACAATCATCGGAGCTAGCACAATGCATCAAACTTCTCGTTACAATTTCTGAAGTTGGTAATATGGTCCGCGCAAAGCCCACCTTGTTTTCTGGTGGAGTTAGAGAGTCTTGCCACATTAGATTGATCTGCTCAAGAGGTAGAACACTTCTAGTAGATGATGTGAGAGCGGTCGCATGAGCCATTGATCCAGCTCCCCCGGTCTTGAATTGCCGTCGGATGGTCTTCATATTGGACTGCTAACTCAAAGTCACACAAAACCTAGGTGGTGAGTTCATTTGCTTTCCAGTTTTTCTTCACCCCAGCAACTGTGAAGTACACCTCTAAACTTGTCAGCCACATCCAAGTTATCGGTCTTGTGGAGTTCATAGAATCGAATGGCCCGAGAACTATAGGTCAAATTCTTGGCTCGCTCAAGAGTTGTGTGTTCCTCCCAAAAAGCACCAATTCCCTTGCGTGCACATTCTAAAGCACCTCTATCACTATGTCAACTTGTTAAAGAAGATGGTTTTGTATGCTATCGATTATTGGCAGCTTATAGTACAGGTCTTTATCGCTACTATCTTGTAGGCCGGTGCCTCTTGCCGTGCCAGGTGTCATCCTCACAGGCAACAACGGAGGAGAAGGGTTCACCGAGCCCAAGGGGGTATGTCACTGGTTGGTTGTTAGGGTCGTTGGTATTGTGCAATCTATGATGATAGTTGTCATTGCAGCTTGGTTTGCATGGATAGTGTCTTTAACCACGTGCTGGTCATCCTCCATTGCTGGAGTCTTTGTCGGTAACTACTACTCGTCGAAGGGTGCACTTGCTCCATTCACCATCGTCATCGTGAATTTTGCAAGTTTCTAGATGGTGCAGATGTGCTCATAACTCGTACAGGGTTGTCAGCGTACAGTTAAAGCGTCAATTGCCCATCTGGTGCTACAGCACTCTAAGACAAAGTGTTACACCTAGCAAACGTGGATGGTTCACATGGATTGGTGCGGAGCGGAAGACGGCTAGAGGAATTGGGAAAACTGGATGATTTGTATTTATGTAGCGGCTCCTGTCTTAAGCTCCTGCAATAAGGTCATTGTCACAGTCTACAGAACGGCATCTAGAGCTCGCACAAGGGATATTCCTCTCCTTGTCACTTTGGGTCCAATCGTCATCAACAACTTGTACAGGGAGACTTGAATGTTTCAAGTCTCTGAAGGCCCATTTTTGTTCTTACCTCACTCCCTTATTCTGGGTCTGAAACAAGGGGGTACTACCCTGAACTAGTGAATGCATACGAGTTTTCTGTTTTTGAAACTCGTCGTTTGTCCTAAACAAACTCAAGTTTTGTTTTTGACACGTCAGTGCCAAATCGTTGTGTGCGAGACAGAATCCAGAGTTTTGCTCCGTCACTTTGCCTTTGTCTCATGTCTTTCTCGCTCGGGAGAATCCCTCATCCTCGCTCGCTCTCATTGGCAAGGGGGACGAGTGAGGATGAGGGAAAGAGGCCATAAGCCTCCCCCTTGAAGCCCTCGTGGCCTCTCAGTTGCCGATCAAGCTACTAGCTCGATTGATGGCTGGTTGCTCGCCGCGGGGTGGCCGATCGGTCACCTGACCAGCCACTGGCCATCCAGCCGGCCAATCACCAGCCGGCCACCGGCTGGCCAGCAACCAGGGGGTGCCTGGCCACTGGCCAACCCTCGCAATAGTGAGGAGTGGCTGCATGCCACCCCCTTGTTATTGCAATGTGGAAGGACCTGAACTGACCCTCTCGCTACATTCCTTCCCACCTATTATGAACCATCTCGGTTCATGACCAACAAGTGAGATTGCACGAGAGTGATACATCAACATTCTAAAAGAAATTTCATAAATTCAATCACCAACTAAGCATGAACACGTTCATGAAACTTGGACATATGCTGAATCTTGTCAATCAACATGGCTAGCGGCCTCTTCCCTTGAGGCTGGAGTGTGTGCCTGACAACCATGTTGGGCACCCCCAACCTCCAATGGAAACTGTCCGTGAATGCTGTCCAGAGGGAATGTTGTCCACCATTACCATGTTCAGCTGCTTCCTCCTACCATGCGTCAATCCATGCAAGATTCCAACTCACTTCAGTACTCATTGACCACCCTCATGGACAACTGAGATTCTGGCTCCCATGAGTTATTTGTAGGTCCACAACCGGCCCAATGAACAAGGCGGTCCCTAACAACCCGTGACTAGAGCATACACTCATGGTGCTGGAGTAGACAAAGGACCTCGTGTTGTTTGTTGGCAGCATGAACTGCTGGTGGTGGTTGAATGGCTCCTTTTGCTGCGTATAGAGCCAACAGGCTCACATTAAAGACGTCATGTATGTTCATACTCGGCGGAAGCAGCAATCCGTATGCCACAAACCTGATACTTGCAACGATGGAAAATGGCCCAATCCACTTCGAAAGAAGGTTTTACGCCCTTGGAAGTTTCAACCAAATGTTCTTAATGCTAAGAAGCACCTTGTCATCAATGTCAAATGAGACCTCACGATGACTTTTGTGAGCATATGTCTTTTGTCGTTGCCAAGCCGCTTGCAGGCAACCCTTTGCCTCCTACAACAAGGACTATATACGCTTGGCAAAGACTTAAGCATAATGGACCTCTATACTCCTACTATTCACCAGTAAAGAGGGGACCACTATATGTAGACCATTGTTCAATAGGATCGGTGTGAACCGAGTTGAACCGTTTACCGATTTGTTCACCGTAGACTCTCCCTTTGCTAGGAATTTGTCCCAGTCATTCATGGTATGGTCCACGTACATGTAGAGCATCTATTTGAGGATGCCATTCATTCCATAATGGGAACTTGTGCATATTTTTCAAGAACTTATAGGCAAATGTTTTGTCAAAATTGGAAAAAACGTGCAACAAAAAGCCGTGGTACTTCACGGCACCTTAAAAGACAAGACGAGCAGTCTCCTCTGTGTTCACTTTAGTGGTTTTAGGAATGAATCACGTCATCTTCGTGAGAATATCCGTAACCACTAGCCTTACATCGTGGCCATGAGTTGTGTCTAGAAAACTAGTACCAATTTCCATGCTGATGCACTCCCATGGAGTCCCAGGGATGGGGAGTTTTTGGAGGAGTCATGTAGGCTTTTCGATGCTAGCCTTGTTCTAGAGACATGAGTCGCATGTTGTGTAATTCTTACGGACATCAACACTCCATCCTGGCTACCAATGTGTGGTCAAGACTGCATGTCTAGTGTCTTGAGGTCCTGCATGACGTGCTATAGGCAAGTTGTGGAATTAAGAGTAAATCTTATCTCGAAGGTCTCCTTACTCTGGCATAGCAACTCATTCTTCACGCCAAATGATTCCTACGGCCTCCACCAATCCGTACTTTTCTCGATTCCAAGATTATAGGAACCAAGAATCTATAGAGTATCTCATCCTGATCATGTTTACAAAGCCATTGTAGTGGAAAACCTTTGGGGTGGTTGTTGTAGAGGTGTAGGGGGTCTTTTGTTTGCACTGTAGTTGTCGCAATTGCCATAAGACACTCACCAACCTTAGTGGTTGCGTTAATTCACATAGGTTGTCCGCTTAGTGGATTCGCCACGTTCATGCGTTTTGGCCAATGTTACCACGCGAGTAAGGATTGGTATTCGCTCCAACGTGGACATCGTCTTGACATGCTCCAATGCATTTGGAAGAACATAAATGGGTTGTGGTCAGTCACGACCACTGCATCCCCCTCAATATCCTTGAGGTAGCAAAACCACATCTTGAAAGCATGTATCACCACAAGGAGCTCTTGATCCCTAGTCTTGTACATTGTCTGTGTGGGGATGAGCTTCCGACTCTCATACGCAGCTGGGTGACCATTCTGTATGAGGACAACGTCGGCAGTAGGACTAAAAATCCCTACTACCGACGCTTCACATCGCACCTCCCATGGTTGTGATAGATCCGGAATAGCTAAGACGGGCGCTACGGATAGAAGCCCTTCGACTTTTAAAACATTGTTCTCAAAGAACAATGTCTATTCCCAATGCATGTCATTTTGCATGAGCCTGGTCAGCACCGGTACCAGGGTCAAATACCCTCTTATAAACCGTCAAAAGTAGTTTGCAAGGCCGAGGAAAGAACAAATCTGCCTAATGTTTTTGGAGTACCGCCGATCTACCATGGTTTGAATATTTCATGGATCGACACAGATACCATCCTTGCCAACTCTCTATCCAAGGTATTCAAGCTTATCTCGTGCAAAATTATACTTTCTCACTTTCACATAGAACTTCTATTCACGAAGGCCCGTGAGGACTTTGTGCTAAAATTCTACATGCTCTTCCATAGATTTGGAGAAAACCAGGATGCTATCCAAGTAAACCGAGACAAACCGGCCAGTTGCTTGGTGAACGTCCGGTTCATTTCTCCTTGGGATATTCCCTTGGCATCCGTAAGCTTGAAGTGTAAAACTAGGAACTGATAGTATCACATGTTCTAAACGTTGTTTTGGGCACATCACCTTCCGTGATGCTGAACTTATGGTACTCTTGAGAGAATCCAAGGATAAAGAGATTTTTTCCATTGCTTTTGGTCAAACAGGTCCTCAATTTGCATTAAGAGGAATCGATTTTTCAGTTTCAGCTTGTTCAAGGCCAGGTAGTCCACTCACATGCATAAACCATCAACTTTTTTGTTCACAAAAAAGATTGGTGTATCGTACGGCAAGCTACTCGGCTTGATTCAACCTCTCGCAAGGTGTTTTTTGATTTGGCGTTTGGTCTCTCTCCTTCTCACCAGACTAAGGCGATACATGGATGTGAACGGAGGGGTCGTCTCCAACTGCAGCATAATCATGTAGCGCATGTGCCGTTCTTGTGAAAACCCAACCGTTATGTCTTGAAATTTTTTCAAGAACTTTGCCAATAGAGAATTGACCTCTTGAGGTGTGTCTCCCTTCCCGTTGTCCTCCACTTTCAATAGATAAGCCACATCAACAAACTTGTCGAATAAGTCTCTTTACCTACATCGTCGACAAGCTGGCATAGACTTGCAGTCAGGCCGGTGACAATTTGGTACTTGGAACCAACATAAATTGATTCTTTCCCTTTGAAATGATCAAGCTCTTTGATCTAAAGCACATCATAGCTTTGTTTTTGTGGAGCCAGGGATCTTCTACCACCACATCAAACAGATCAAGAAGATTGATTACCTTCAACGTGATACTCTATGTGTACCCTTGAATACAAGTATTTGCTTTACATGTACCAGTCATGGTTACCATATGGTTGTCACCGACAAGAAATACACCATTCCGTGGCCCGTACTTCAGGCCTACATGTTGGGTGAATCTAAGACTAATAAAGGAGTCATCCCCTCTAATGCCAGCCAGTATGTTAACTGGAACACCAGTGAGGTTTCCTTTGAATTGCATCTTCATGTTGCCTCCATCCTTCTAAGTGAACAAGCTCGATGATGGTAAGCCAAGTTCGTGATAAACATGGAATTGATGTTGCGGGCGCCATAACTCCCATGATTCACTTACTTGGGTCCACGTCTCGTGGCTATATCTGAATTTGGCTAGCACCTTCCAGTTTTGAAATCTGACAAGGCCAAAATCGTCGACTAAAGATACAGCAACGTGATTGACCTCATTTCTTTTAGGGTGTTTGCTTCAATCACTCCTCAATCGTACAAATCTTGTACAGCTGTTGGTGCCGCCAACACTAGGCATGTTCGATCATGCATATTGTCCAGAGATGCAAGGTTTAGTGTACAATGCCGGTCAACGAGTGTAGAATGAAGTTGAACACAAGAAGAGAAACCAACAGAGAAGTTTAAACTTGTCAAAAAGGAAAACTAATTGACATCCTTGTCCAAAAACATGAACTCCAAATAACCATCCATTTTAACCATTGAGTAGCCCCCACTTACGTTACTCTAGGATGGGGAAAACCCGTCCCACCAAACTGTCCGTTTCCACGGACGAAACCATTGTCGCGGCCATGGCCCTTTCCATGGCCCTGTCCATGGCCTCCTACTGCACCATGCCCACGAGGTGTTGAGACTACGACCAAGGCTGCGGCCTCTTGCCTACCACTAGCATGTTTAGGGCATTGAGCCCTCAAGTGGCCATGCTGCATGTATTTATGGCCGATTCTGTCCCATAAGGCTATGTTGCAAAAATCACACACTGCTTGCAGCTCGTCATTGTTGCGACTGTGCTTCTGGTTGGGGGCTTATTTACCACTGGTCTTCTTTATTGGAGGGTTTCTAGGCTGCTTTTCCTTGACCCCGTCCCGCTGCCCGACTGATCTCCTGGCCCCTGTTGCATCCATGCACATGTCACAGTCTTATTGTGCATGCGCGTTCGACCGTGCATCCGAGTAGTGTTTCGGGTTCACCGAATACACTTAACTCATGTAGTCATGCAATGCCCTCCAGCTTGTCCAAACCTGGCCCGTTGCCATTATAGTAATCTTGTCCTTCACCTTCTTGCTAGAAAGACCATCACATAAGTACTCTAGCAGCAAGCACTCCAAATATTTGAAGGTCTAGGTCCCATTGCCCTCTGTAAAGCTTTCATCTTCCTCCATGAGTATAGTGAATTCGCTCAAGTAGGCCTCAAGTGAGGTACGCAGTTGCCTTAATTCCTTGATCTTATGGAAGGTACATCGTGTTTCCTCTTGTTGGGTGTACGTTTTATGCATGATAGCATAAAACTCCTCCCACGACATGGCCCGCCACTCCAAGTGTGGTTGTTGCACACTCCACTCCTTGACCACATGCTTATCCTCAAGTCGTGTCATGGAAAGGTCGCACCACTGACCAAGTGGAGCCTTTTGGACAAGTAGAAATTAATGCAATTCGGTTAGTCAGTCAACTTCATGCCCTTTAGGGAGATCTCCACACCGCAAATGAAGGACGTGTTCACGACCGGGCCCAACGTCGTCGAGGTAAGCAAGTTACTACTGCCACTAACGGTGGCATCACCACCTCTAGCTTGTTGTGATCTCTCCTTCATTCGTACCTAGTTCATGTTCAACAACATCTTGTCAAGGTTGTCGCATCAGCAGGTAGCCTCCTAAGCGACCAGTTCCCTATAGATGGCGATCAGGATCAAGATCCATGATGCTCCGCCCGAATTGGGTCAGTAGGTTAGTAAACACAAACTTCAACTCAAATGGCGATCAGGATCAACACGTTGCCACGGCGCATTGGCAGCCAAGTCAGCCAGCCTCTGGCAGTCATCATGAATCGCCTTTGTGGTGGCATCTTCCGGCTCGTGCTCGTGAGATCTTCTCGTGTGACTGCTTTCAGCGCCTTTGCTGCTATCAGTAGCCTTGCTAGTGTCTATACCTTCTTGCCATTCCATGGACACCTTACCCTTGTCAAGAAATCAGCTCAAGTTCTCTACACAACATTGGAGATCCTCATCACCTTCATCGTTTTTAATGACATGCTCTTCATCAGGATCCACGCTCAGGTGGTCCTCCTTGGGCGCATCTTCCGTCGCGTGGAGGTTGCCCATGTGTAGGTTGACGTGCTCATCGAGCATTTTTCTTCTTCCGCACGCTTCTCGGTGTCACCGAGTTTAGTGCGGGTTACGATTGGTGTTATGGTTTCTGTTTCCTTGACAACCGTGGTCGTGGTGTTGGCCCCCAAGACTTGGAGTCCACCCAAAAAGTGTGGTGATACCATTACCACCTTGCCCTTCTTGGTCTTGGACTGCCCGGTACTTGACATTCCGTTGTCCGTCCAACTCATGCATAAAGGCCTTTGTGAGGGTCATTCCACAACCTTTGGGGGGGAGGGGGTGTTGCCTCTTGAAGTGTCCTTACTCTCCCGCTTAGTGAGGCAATTCTAGATTAAATCCCATTCTTCTAGGACACCGCGGTTTGCACAATTACATGGCAGAAAAAAGTGTTTTTCTACGTCGCTACGATCGGCACAACGAAGTGGATGTTGAAACTATTCTTCATAAGCCATGACTCATGGCACTAGGAAGCAACTAGAACCTAAGAAAACGGAAAGGCATACACAAAGAGAATGACAAAAGGTGTGAGTGTGGCTCACAAAACAAGGAAAGGAGGAGGAACGGCAATTTTAAAAGGGCTTCTCAAATCCTTCACTTTCTCTTTCCTATCTCTTCTCTTTTCCTTGCCTTGTCATCATCCTTGGCTTCCTATTGATTCCTCTTGGCGCGTTTCATGCATCCTTGGAGACGTCTCCTCATGTGCCCCACGGCAAAGGGGAAGCCTCCAAATATTCCCCAATTGTCGCTTTCCTCCTTTTTGATTTCCTCCCAGGCCATCAGATTCCTTGGTCTTGGAGAAGGGCACTGCCTCAATTTTTTTGTGAAAGGAGGGAGAAGAGAGTCTTGAGGAGATGAGGGAAATTGGTGGTTTGGGGTGGACACTCCCCATACCATCCTACAAACATACACGTAGCCCTCAGGGGAGAAGGAGAAGCTTAGAGGAGCTCAAAAAAATATGGAGAGCTCCTCAAGAGCCTTCCAACGCACTTTACAGTACTTAAATGGTTAAGTCTTAAGCCCGTACTCCCTGGGGAATTTCTTCCTACTCCTACAATTGCTTGCAGCATTTCATATGTCACATAGCCGCGCGAACCGTTGCACAGTTAGTCGTGAGGGTCAACCTGCTCCAAAAACCATTGCAACGGGTAGTTTCTTTGGCTCCTATAGTAAACGCGTCATTGGAGTGCGCAGAATGGCGTCCAGTGCTTGATGAAGGGATCTTCCCCTCCAAGTTTCTCTAGGGGAGGCCCATTTCCGTTTTACCTCACTTCCTCACTCAGGTTCCAAATCAAGGGGGTATTTCCCTGAAATTGTGAGTTTGCACAAGTATTCTGGTCTCAAAACTCGTAGTTTGTCCTAAACAAAGATGAGTTTTATATTTAACGCAGCCACGCAAAAACATCGTGTGCAAGGCACAATCGACGAATTCGTGCCAACACTTTGCCTTTGTCTCTTGTCTCTCTCGCTCGCAAGTATCCATCGTCCTCACTCACTCTCATCGGCAAGGAGAGCGAGCAAAGGCGAGGGCACAAAAACATGGGCCTCACCCTCGTTGCCCTAGTGGCCTCCCAACTGCTAGTCAATCCACCAGCTTGATCATCGGCTGGTGGCTAGCCACTAGGTTGCCGACTGGTCACTTGAACGACCGCCGGCCATTGAGCCGGCCCACCAATAGGCAACAGGTGGCTGACCACCGGCCAGCCCTTGCAATAGCAAGGGGTGGATGCGAGGCAACCCCTTGCTGTTGCAAAGTGGCAGGGCCCAAACCGGTCCTCCTGCTACAATTCAGCGCTAATTGTTTTTCGATGACAAGTGTCGGATATACCGAGCACATGTTTTCCATAGAAGTAAACGTAATGAGGCATATTTTGGGTCTTGGAGGCTCAATTCAGGGAACTTGTATGACACTGCGTTGAGAGTGGTTACTACAAGAAACTGTGATGAGAAGTTGGGGGATTTCTAAAACATCGAGGCGTGGCTTAAGAAATTCTAGCAATCTCGAGAAGTCGATCAAAAACCACCAAAACGTTGATATGGTTCTGAAAATTTGTTTCAACCTCCTAAGTAGGTGTCTGACAAAGTTAGAGACTTAACGAGCAAAACATTGAAGGTCGGGACTGGTGGTCAAAATGCCTTCAGCCGAACGACGTACAAATCCTGATTTTGAACTAAGATGGGACACAAATGTAAGAAAATGAATTCCCAATCATGTAATTATTGGGACTGGTGTACGTCGGGGATGTACTGCCCCCCTCCCTGCCCGTACATGAGTAATTCCACTTTTTTTCTGCAGTATGCACAAGGCTTGACACCTGTCGCTCCTACTTCTTGTTTAAGATTATGATATATTGTAGCATTTGTACCCATTTCAAATATGCTCTTGATGTGTCGAATAGTTTCCATAGTTTCCATGATTCGAAATCACAAAAATGTGTGTCCATATGTTAGGAAAATCAATTGAAAAATGAGCAAAAAATTCTAGATATCAATAAATAAGGCATCGATTCCTTTTTACCCAGCATTTGAAAATTTTCTGCACCGGTTACCGACGGTTGAGAACTTCATTCACGTGTCAGCCAGTTTTAAAAGAACAAGATTAGGACGCCCTTTTGTTGGCAGGGGTTGCTTGTTCTCCCACTCATTTCAATTGTTGCGCACTCTGCCCAAAGTTTAAAAAACAAAGCACCCACTATCCATTACAACAACCACCCCAAAAGGTTTTCCACTAGAATGGCTTTGTAAACATGATCTGGATGGGATACTCTGTAGATTCTTGGTTCCAAGAGTCTTGGAATAAAGAAAAGTACAGAATGGTGGAGGCCGTAGGAATCTTCTGGCACCAGAGTCTAGAGACCTTCGAGCTAATATCTTCTCTTAATTCCACAACTTGCTAATAGCACGTCATGTGGGACATCAAGAGACTATACATGCAATATTTAGCACTATTGGTAGCTAGGATGGAGTGTTGATGTCCGTAAGTATTGCACGACATGCGACTTATGTCTCTGGAACAAGGCTAGCAACAAGAAGCCTACATGAATCCTCCAAAAGCTTCCCATCCCTGGGACTCCGTGGGAGTGCATCAGCATGTAAACTGTTACTAGTCTTCTACACACGGCTCATGGCCAGGATACAATGCTAGTGGTTTTGGATATTCTCACGAAGATGACATAATTCATTCCCACAACTACTAAAGTAGACGTAGAGGAGACTACTCGTCTCTTCTGTTAGGCTGTCGTGAAGTACCACGACTTGTCATTGCATGCTACCTCCAATTAAGACAGAATTTTTGCCTGTACGTTCTAGAAAAACATGCACAAGTACCCAATATGGAATGAATGGAATTCTCAAATAGATGCTCCGCGTGTATGTGGAACCTACCAT
This sequence comes from Penium margaritaceum, assembly GCA_023375785.1. Taxonomy (NCBI): domain Eukaryota; kingdom Viridiplantae; phylum Streptophyta; class Zygnematophyceae; order Desmidiales; family Peniaceae; genus Penium; species Penium margaritaceum. Next base: position 21,538 of record SZWC01018433.1, read on the forward strand.
GAATGACTGGGATGAATTCCTAGCAATGGGAGAGTCTACGGTGAACAACTCGGTAAAAGGTTCAACTCAATTCACACCGTTTGTATTAAACACTGGTCAGTATCCAGTGGTCCCCTGTTTCCCGATGAAGAGTGCGAGTACAGAGGTTCATTCTTCTCAAGTCTTTGCCGAGTGTATATAGTCCTTATTGTAGGAGGCAAATGTCAATGCGCCGGATAGCAACAGTCTAGAAAACGGGTCACGGCATGGGAGGCCGCCAACCGCTCTTGGTATTTCAACCAAGATAACATATCACTCTCAAACGAAGGATCCATTGTTTAGGTTCATTCAATTCACAACCTCACAAAGTCTTCATGAAGTTCTTTAGTGTCTACCCTTGGTTCGACATTTTGTGAGGAGTCTTAAAGGCAAGAACAGTAAATCGATGCATGCAGGGTACAAGCTTTTGTACTTGCAGAGCTTTGCTAATGCTTTTGCTTGTAGTGGCTCCACAGCAGCCAACCTCAGCCTACATTCCTACTTGGCGCGTCCTAAAACCGCCAAGTGTCATCCTCAAAGCAGGCTCTAGTCAGCTTCTTAGAAGCTTCCTGTCCCATTCTGGGACACACAGAAAAATGCGGCCGTCGCGGGGTTTGAGCCCGCGACCCATGAGCTCCGGCACCTTTCCCAACTAGGCCACAATGTTGTGTTTCCTATGATGATCTCCAGGGGACATACCCATTCTGGGCAGTACATTCCTGGCATATCTTAGAACAAACCAAGGGAACATACTCCATAGAGCAGTGCATGCCTTTTTTTTTTTCGTGAAACCAGCCAGCTAGCCAGTGGACAAGGTGCATACCATTCAACAAATCTCTCCCTTGTACCTCTGTCCATCTGTCATTCACTGAACTCCATCCATGCCTTGGGGCTCACCCTTCCCTTGCTGCACTCCTCATGCTCAATCCACGAATGCGTGCATAGTGCAAGTCACTCCCCGGTAGCTTGGTTATGCAGTCAACAAGCAAGCTCTTGGTTCCTTAGTGCTACAAGTCCACCTCGTTCTTCATGACCAGGTCACGTGAGTAGTGGTAACGTATGTGAATGTGCTTCGTTTGCCGGGAAAAGATCTTATCTTCAGCCATCAAGATGGCGCTCACGTTGTCCATGTGTACGACCGTGGCGTCCTTCTCTGGCATTGTCATTTCACCAAGCAGGCTGCTCAGCCACTAAGTGTCCTTGCACAACTCACACAGAGCAACGTACTCTACCTCAGCCATGGACACAGAAACACAATCTTGCTTCCTATTGGCCCATGAGATGGCAGCGCCATTAAAGATGCACACGTATCTAGAGGTGGATTTTCAGTCGTTAAGATTTCCTCCCCAGTTGGCGTCGGTATAGCACTTCAGGCAGAGGGGGTCCGTACCTTCTTGGCCTCCAAGGACGAGGCCCATGTGACGTGTCTTCTGCAGGTAGTACAAGATGCGCTTGAGTGCCTGCCAATGTGGCCCTTGGTTGGCCACGAACCCGCTCACTTGTCCCACAGCATAGCAAATATCCGCACGAGTACCTACCATGGCAGACATGATGCTATCCACGGCGGCCTGGTAGGGGATTTCATGCATCTCCCTTCATTCAGCTTCATTGCTTGGTGACATGGAGGCCTTCAGTTTCGCATCAGTTGTCATTGGGGTGCCGACAGGTTTGCAGTCTTCCATGTGATAGTGCTTTAGTACCTCACCGTTGCATTTGGTTTGGTTGAGTTTGATGGTACATGTTGCTCGGTTGCGGTGGATGGCGATCCCAAGGTAGTACTCGAGAGGACCCATGCCCTTCATTTTGAACCTTGTGCTGAGGTCAGACTTCAGCTCATCCAGCAGCTTGACCGAAGAAGAGCAGATGATCAGATCATCTACATACAGTGCAACGAGCATCAGCCCACTCCCATCAACGCGCATATACATGCTCTGGTCATTTTGGCAGTGCACGAAGGAGAGACCGGTCATGAAACCGTCCATCTCTTTGTACCATATCCTTGAGGCCTGTTTTAGCCCGTAGAGCGCTTTCACCAACTTGCACACCTTACCCTTGGAAGCTTTGACTCCTTTGGGCACCTCCATCAGTACCTTCTTCTCGAGCTTCCCATTAACAAAAGATGTCGTGACGTCCATCTGATGTATCTCCAGGTTCTTTGCGGCTGCGATGGCAATGAGAGACCGGATGGAGGCAAAGGTCATGACGGGCATGAACTTCTCGTCGTACTCAGAGCCTGGGCGTTAAGAAAATCCCTTTGCCACTACCCTTGCCTTGAACTTTTTTATTTTTCCGTATTGCTTTTTCTTCACTCAGAGGACCCACCTGGATCCCAACACATGGACCTTCTTGGGTCTATCCACTAGCACCCACGAGCCGTTCTCAGCTATGGACGCGAGCTCGCTGTCCACTGCCTCCTTCCACTTGGCCGCATCCGGGCCATTCATCGACTCCGCCACTATGGATGGCTCTCCCTAAGCCATGCACGACTAGCTAGGGCCAGTCCATTCATCCTCATACCGCAAAGGTACTGCCTTTGGTTGCAAACTGCGCATGGGTGCTGGTGCGACTTCCTATTTACTCTTGGTGCTACCACAAGTGGTGGTGTGTCGTCATTGTCGTCGTTGTCAGAAGAGTCGTCAAACTCCAAGTCAGACTCGGAAGCCCCGGACGCCTTGGTATCTGTTTCCGTGTCAAATGTTGCATCATCTTGCACACCTGCTCTCCCATTCCCACCACCTGCTGGCAAAGCGAGCCAATTTTTGGGTGCTTGGTCTCCGGACTCAGGCAACACTATCCACTCTCCTGCCTAGGGAGCAAGGATTGGGACCAGCAGCTCTCCCTTTCCAAGGGTACATTCGTCAAACTCAACGTCGCGAATTCTCAAAAGCTTGCCTGCTGCCTGGTCTCAAAGCCGATAGGCTTTGTGTAACGTGTCGTACCCAACCATGACGCACTTTTTGTAACGTGCATCCAGCTTGCCTCCACCTTCTCCCGACTAGGTCTTCACCCATGTAGTTGACCCGAACACCTTCACATGAGAGGCGTTGGGTTTCTTTCCCAACCATGCTTCTTGTGGGGTCTTCAGCTTCTTTCCTTGCTCCTTTCCACGCTTCCGCAAGGCGGTTGCTGGTGTGAGGTTCAAGAGAAAATAGGCAGTTGTTGCAGCTTTAGCCCAAAAGCAAGGTGGGAGCTTAGCGTCGGAGAGCATGCTTTGCACCATGCCGAGTAGGATCTGGTTCACCCTCTCGGCCATGCCATTGCTTTGGGGGTTGTAAGGGCTGGTTTGCTCGTAATGGTTGCCATGATACTTGAGCCAAGTTTTGCATGCCTTGTACTCACCCCCGTTATTACTTTGGAGCGTCTTCACCTTCTTGGACATTTGCCGCTCTACCATGGCGACAAATTCCAGGAGCTTCTCTCCCTTTGTTCTGAGGAAGTAGATCCACAACTTGCGGTTGTGGTCTTCGATGAAGGTCAGGAAGTACTATCTTCCTCCATTGGACGTCGTGCAAAAGGGTCCATAAACGTCACTGTGGATTAGGTCCAAGACATTCTCCGCTCGTTGACCTCCACTCCCAAACAACTTCTTCTTTGCCTTTGCTTAAAGGCATGGCTCACATAACGTACACCCTTCTCCATGCTTCATGGTGAACCATTCTATTTTGCGGAATACCTCTTGCTCCTGCATCTTCTGCAGCGTGTTGTTGGCCATGTGGCCAAATCGCCGGTGCCACAGCTCCGCGTCAGTGTCCTTGGTTGGTGTGGCGGTCGTAGCGATTGCCGACGGTGCATCCTTTGGCTTCGGTGCCACTGTCTTGGTGGCACGTGACAGTCCCTCATCTGACGCCTTGGTGACTTTGGTTTGAAGCACGTAGAGGTCATCGAATCTTGGAACTTGAAGTATGAGGTTGTCTTTGGTGTACAAAATTTTGATGTCCTCATTTTTTAGGGCAACGGCTTCCTTGTTGGTGAACACCACTGTCATGTTGTTGTCGGGGATTTGTGAGACCAACAGCAAGTTCGTTGCGAAGGAGGTCATGTACACCACCTTTTGAGTATTGACCTCTTTCTCGACACCGTTCATGTTTAACGTGATCACCTTGTCCCCTTTGTCCATGGCTTGGAGGACGCCGCCGTTTGCACAGTTGATGCGCATGTCAGATTCGGCCATGGAGAAAAATCCACCCTTCTCTTTTGAGGAGTGGTGGTTGGTGCCCGAGTCAAGGGTGAATGCCCCGGGCCTAAGGAGCGCTGCCCCCTTCGTGGCCAACCCTTCAGCCATCATGTTGGTAAGCTCCTTGTTCTCCTCCCCACCTTTGTTCCCGCCTTCTTTCCTGGGACTACGGCAACCCCTAGCCCAGTGCCCAGTCTTGCACAGTTGTGACAATTGTCGGGCTTCTTGGAACTCTTCCCGCCACCATTGCCTTTCCCTTCACCGCCACCACTGTCTCTGTTGCCTTGACTGGAGCGAGAGCTTGTACCTTGTCCACCAAAGCGTGAGGCATAGGCTGAAATGTTTGCCTCACTGCCACTGCGTTGCATGGACTCGTTGCGGGCGTGTTCGGTGACAGCGTCAGACATCATATCTGCCTCCTTCCAACCGCCAAATACGGTAATCAAGGATCCCCAGCTTTTTGGCAGCGCCATCAGAAGGATCATGGTACGCATGTTGGAGTCGAGATTCCATTCCATTTGCTGGACCTCTTGCAGCACGTTGTCGAACGACTGTAGAAATAGGGGTATCGATTCTCCTTTGCTCACCCTCATCAATATCAACCTTTAGAAGATGAAGTGACGGTTTTCTGGGGCATTTTCTTTATGCACGCTTGAGAGCTTTTCATAGGCCTCGGCAGCCGATGAGCATCCTGTGATGTGGGAGCGTTGAGTCTCGTTGATGGATCTTACAAGTATAGCGAGAGCCATGTTGTTCCTTGTTGTCCATGCTGCAAGGTCAGCCGCATGCATGGTCACTGTTGCATCAACGGGTGCTCTCTTGGTCCCTTTTTAGGATGTTGAGGAAGCCACACACATTCATGACAATCCCAAACTGCCATTTCCACAAGGGACAACCTGTTCCCGTGAATTTGGACATACCCGCATCAAGGCGGGATTGAGTCAGATCCACCATTTTTGGCGGTTTCTCCTCTTCTCTGCTTTGCTGCTACTCTGCTTCGTTGAGGCCAATGAGGCTAATGAAGCTACTCACTACAACCGTTGTCAAAGGTACAGTTGGTTCCCTTGATGATACCCCTCCTGTTGATGATCGCCTAAGGCGATGGTGTCGTCGTGAGAGAAACAGACTCGGGGTCGTGCCACCTTCTCAAGGGATAGAGCTTAATCCCGTTGGGGCTCAAGGGTCTTGTCAAACATGGAAAGAGCTATTCCTAATCCCTTAGTCCACCAAGTGTATGTACCCTATCTGAAGAAGCCGATGGAGCCGATGGAGCACATTGGAGCAGTCCAATCTTCGTGTCCTTATTGAACCTGTGTGCTCTGTAAGACCACGCGTGAGTCGGTCTTGGAGGCGTGCCTTAGAACCAGAGTGTGGGCCCGTAGCCCTCTGTCAATGTGCCGGATAACAACAGTCTAGAAAACGGGTCCCGACATGGGAGGCCGCCAACCGCTCTTGGTATTTCAACCAAGAAGATATAGCACCCTCAAACAAGGGATCCACACTTTAGGTTCATTCAGTTTGCAACCTCACAAAGTCCGCATGAAGTTCTTTAGTGTCTACCCTTGGTTGGACACTCTGTGAGGAGTCTCGGAAGCAAGAACAGTAAATGGACGCATGCAGGGTACAGGCTTTTGTACTTGGAGAGCTTTGTTGATGCTTCTACTTGCGGTGGCTCCAGAGGAGCCAACCTCAACCTATAGTCCTACTTGGCGTGTCCTAAGACAACCAAGTGTCATCCTCAAGGCAGGCTCTGGTAAGCTTCCTAAAAGCTTCTTGTCCCGTTCTAGGCCACACAAGAAAATGCCGATTGTTAATCCTCTCTGTATATGTTTTCCTTCTGATGTGCACCTGAGTGCGCAGGACATGCTGAGCCACAGAGTGGAGGCAACGCACCGTGAGCCATGCTGGACCCACGCTGGATGCCATCTGGTGTCTTACTGCGCTTGCCTCCCTCTCACAGCATTGCCTCAGCTCCACCCCTAGTGACAGCCGTGGATACTATGGTGGATTCCTTGGGAAACCTGTGTTTGTCCTCATACTGACAGTTTGGTCTGCGCTGTACCGGGCAGAACCTAGATTAGGGATAGACTAGTGGGTAGTATAGTTTGTGTTTTTGTTTGTGACTATGGATGGGGGCAGTCGGCACCTTTTGGGTGCCATGCGAGGGAATTCCCCTCGCTCGAGCAGGTTGCGCCGGCGAGCTTCGCTCGCCGGCCGACGGGTGAGTCTCGATGCTCGAGCCTCACCCGTACGAGCTCTTACTCGTCTAAGCTCGTAACTTAAATTTTCAAGCGGCAGCCATGGCCGCCATGAAAACTTAGTGCTAGCATGCTCATTTCTGGTCCAAATCGAATGAAACAAGTTGCATTTGAATCGTGGGACTGTTCTCATGGTATCAGAGCAGCTTCCAGGGCCTGATACAGACGCCTGGGAGCAGCTCCGAGAGGCAAAGGCGGCGGCCGAGCCAAGTGCGGACCTAGATCTGCACGTCCGCCACCAAAAGAGGGCGCGCAAGCAGTCTAGGGCCGCCAAAAGCCTTTCTCTAGGCCGCTCGCAGGTAGGGGAGGCGGCAGACGACAGGGGCAAGGGTGTGCGGGTGCAAAAGGTGTGGAAGGGAGAGCCCAAGCGCCACGTCCGCCCTCTAGTGGCGGTGGTGGGTCCCTAGGCCCACAAACCCGCCTGTGTAGGTCGCAGGTGGGCTGAGAGGTGTTCACGACCAAGACAAGGCGTGTTCCCACGAGCTTTGGGCTCGCGACTGAAAACTGGGCCCAAAGTGGGCCCGGCGAATTGCTGCCGAAATTTCGGCGAGCATCACTAAGGAGAGCAGAGGCTAGCGCCTTCGATCTGGGACTCTTTGTTTCCTCAAACACCATGAGTCAAGCGTCGTCTGCACCAGGAGGCGGTGCCGGCGCTGGAGGCGGAGCTAGTGGCGGAGCCGGTGCCGTCACAGCAACGTGGGAGGATATCAGCAGGGCCATAACCCAAAAGGATCTGACGCCGCCTATGTTGGGCTCGCGCGACTTCCTTGCATGGAAGGACGTCTTCCTCGCGTGGGCGGTGGAGCATGGGCTGGAGGACTTGTATCTCTTTCCGTCGACTGACGCAACCGAAGATCGCGTCCTGCTGCTCGCGTTTAATGCCCTAGTTTGAGCGCTGCCCGACAACCAGTCGTATGCCATCCGCCATTACCGGTTTGGTGGCAGAGGGGAGGATCCAGCAGACCCTCGTACTGGAGCGCCGCGGCCTCATGAGGCATGGCAGCACCTGGCTACATGCCACGAGGAACAGGGCATGGCCCTAGTGATCTCACTGCGGGATCGTCTCTGCAACCTGTACCCCAAGCCCGGAGCACCAATAGCGGAGTATTGGGATGCGGCAATGGATCTCCGTCGCCGCATCCTCAGGCTTGGAGCAGCCTGCTCCGTGCTTGAGTGGCTAGACCCTGTCCTGCTGCATCTGGGAGAGCCATATAGGGAGTTCCGGCGAGAGATCCTACGGCGCCTTCGCGTGACCGATGTTGAGAACACCGACCTCGCGGAGGTGTTCGAGGAGCTACGCCACTACGAGGATATCCTTCGTGGAGAGGCGCGAGAGGCCAACAACCCGGCACCCAGCGCCTTTGTCCACTAGGTCTCATCAAGAGCTCCCACCAGCTCCGCTCAGGGAGGAGGCAGAGGCGGAAGGGGCTGGGGACATGGAGGAGCGGACACTCAGTCAGGTGGTGGGCGAGGCCGCGGCAAGGGTGGTGGTGGTGGTAGCGGACAGCGCACTTGCAACTACTGCGGCAAGCATGGTCACTTCTGGCATGCGTGCCCAGACCTGCAGCGTATCATGACGCCATCCCAGCATCAGCAGCAGCCGCAGCAGAGGTTCACGGTCCCGATGTATCGTCCGCTGCTGGGGCAGCAGCTGCAACCTCCAGCTTGGTCTGCTCCCGTGATGACTGGACCTCGTGCCCCAGCACCCTTCGGCGGAGTCACCTTCGCACCGTCACCAATGCAGCTGACGGCGGGCCAGCAGATCTATCAGGGGCCAGCTCCTTTCTACCAAGGCCCCTACTATGTTCTACCCAACTCGACCGTCCCAGTACCGGCACCTGAGTGGGCGCAGCGCGTCTATGCCGACATGGCGGAGTCACAGCGGCCCACAGTTGGGGCCCCAGGGCCTGGGTGGACAGCACCCATGGAGCTGCAGCCGCCAGAGCCAACGGCCATGTCACAGTCGTCAGGAAAGCGATTGGCGCACACACATGTCACCACGTCACATTCACTTCCAATGCACGAATGGTTGTTTGACACCCCCGCGTCACATCATATGTCCCCGCATCGCCGACCGTTTGTTTCGCTTTATGCTGCGCATGATGTGGAGGGTGTGAAAACTGGGTTTGGGGAAGTGTTGGACGTTGAGGGTGTGGGCACAGTGGCTTTGCAAGCACCTGGGGGCGTACTCTGGCTGACTGGTGTGCTGTTTGTTCCTAAGTTAAAAGTGAATCTCCTGTCTGGGGGCCAACTCGACCGCCAAGCAAACATGTCCACACTCACGCAGAAGCAACGCTGCATGCTTTTTGATGCTGTTGGGGCACTGTTGGCTGATGGTCCCCTGCACGCTGACATGCTCTACCGCCTTACTCTCTTCCCACTGACACAGTCGCTCTCACACAGACCACAGACACATGTCATCACAGCCACGGATGAAAAACACAAAGACCTACTGCATCGCCGTCTCGCACACATCAACACCGACCTGGTAACGGACATGATCAAACACACAACAGCACACGGACTCTTGCCAACGGACTGCCCGCATGGTCTCACTGCAGATGCGTGCATGGACTGCCAAGAAGGCAAGGCACATAGACAGACTTTTCCCCGATCAGATAAGGTCTGCCAGGCCCCCCTCGAACTCGTCCATGCAGATCTGACAGGACCCATGCCGGTGCCTTCTGTCCAGTATGGGTCACAGTACATACTCACACTAACAGACGACTTCAGTCGTTTCCGTTGGGCGTTCCTACTGAAGTCAAAAGCGGACGCCCAGCGTGCCATTGCAGAATGGATACCTCTTGCTGAAAGACAGACTGGCTGCAAACTGTTGAAACTGCGAACAGACAGAGGAGGAGAGTTTATGGGTGGCCTAACAGCAGAACTGAAGGCAAAAGGTATAGAACATCAAACCACTACACCGTACACACCACAGCAAAATGGTGTGGCAGAAAGGTGGCACACAACGCTTGGTGATGCGTTGCGCACTCTGTTGAGTGAGTCCGGCCTGTCCTTTGGCTTTTGGGAAGAGGCCGTCAAATATGTGACGTGGGTATGGAACAGGGTGCCACAAGGGCCCTTGCCCAAGACAGTCACACCTTGGGAACGGTGGTTCAAAGAGAAGGCTGACTTGCGACCAGCAAGGGTGTGGGGCACCATGGCCTGTGTATGGTTTGCACAGCCGCAAAGAGACCACAAACTTAGCCCACGCGGTCAATGGTGCGTCTTTGTGGGTGTCTCACATGCCTCTAAGGCGTGGCACTTCTGGGACCCCACGCACCACAACTTCATAGAGAGCAAAGATGCCTCCTTCCTGGAGCACATGCCCTACAGACAGTTTCGCACCTTGCGTCACATCCCACATATCACCATCCCTGAACAGTACCCAGACTATGTGAGCGTGCCTGTGTTTGTGCCCCACACACCCACTGTGCATTCCCAGCCACCGCGACAAAAGCACACTGCAGAAGGAACATCACCGGTTCCCACAGACTTACTGACACCTACTGACTTATGGAGTACAAAATCCAGCGCTCCGCACACACCGCCCGGGCTCCATACCCAAGTGTCCCAGAACAGCACAGAGAGTACAAAAACACCATCCCCACAACCAGTGCGGCGCTCCTCGCGCAATGTAGCACGTGTGAACTACAGACAGTTTTATCATACAGCCGGTCTGGTCAACGTGGACAATATCATTGTGGAGCCACAGACACTTGCCGAGGCCAGGGGGCGCACTGATGTGGCTGAATGGGATAAAGCCATGGTGGCCGAGCTTAACGCCCTTCTGGAGCATGGTGTATACGAACTGGTTCCACTGCCACCAGGACGGAAAGCCATCGATGTGAAATGGGTTTACAAGCTCAAAAGGAACCTGGCAGGACTCATTGAAAAGTACAAAGCAAGGCTGGTGGCTAAGGGTTTCCACCAAATACCCGGTCAGGACTTCACAGATACATATGCCCCAGTTGGTAAACACGGGACAAGTCGGGCACTACTGGGTGTGGCGGCTCACGAGGACTGGGAGATACACCAAATGGATGTTAAGAACGCCTTTCTCAATGGTCCGTTGGAAGAAGAGATCTACGTGGAACAACCAGAAGGGTTTGAGGATGGGACAGACCGCGTGTGGCTGCTTCTCAAGGCCCTTTACGGGCTCAAGCAAGCCCCGCACTGCTGGAACAAAGAAATACGACGCACACTTGGATCAGGAGGGTTCACCCAAAGTCTGAGTGATCCCTCTCTTTTCCTGCGCTGGGAGCATGGTCTTCCAGTCGCCTTGCTTGTCTATGTGGATGACTTACTTATCCTGTCACCCTTGCTCTCACTCATCACAGAAACAAAAACTTGGGACTTGGGTGAGGCCACTAACTTCTTGGGCATGACCATCACCAGGGACAAAGCTGCTCGCACACTCAGCTTGCACCAAGGACGGTTCATTGCACATCTCACGACACGCTTCTAGCACTTGGTACAGCATCCACCACGACAGCAATCACCGATGAGCCCTGATGTGTACGCACACCTCCTGGATGTGAACACCACGGACTACGGACCGGACTGTGACTCCACACTCTACAGGCAAATCACTGGAAGCCTGTCCTATCTTGCTTCCACCACACGACTTGACATCTCATGCGCAGTGAACGTGCTGGCACAATTCAGCCAACAACCACGAAGCTCGCACCTCAAAGCATTGTTGAAGTTGCTTCGCTATGTGATGGACACTGCTGATCTTGGTCTGATTTTTGCGCCTTCTGTGAGTCCGTTGTTGGATGGGTATTGTGACAGTGACTATGCTCGTGATCGTGGGGCTCGCAGTCGTGGGGGTTATGTATTTCGTGTATGGGGCACAGCAGTGACTTGGAGGAGTGCCAAACAGTCGTGTGTGGCTCGGAGTGTGGCTGACGTGAGTACATGGCGTTGGGTGAAGCGGCATGTGAGTGCATTTGGCTGGCAAGACTGCTTGAGGAGTTAGGGTTGCACACACATGTCGTTGCATTGCACAGCGACAGCTCTGCCGCACGCTGCATTGCTGAGAATGATGGCGTGTTGCATCCTCGCACAAAGCACATTAGTGTCGAACATCACTTTGTTCGCGAAGCCGTTGAGGCAGGCGCAGTGCAAGTATGTCCAATTAGTGGTGATGCCCAACTTGCTGACTTTCTTACCAACGCACTCCCATCCCCTGCCCTCCATCAGCAACTTGCACAGCTGGGCTGCATCCCCTCCGCACTCAGGTCCAAGGGGGCGTGTTAATCCTCTCTGTGTATATTTTCCTTCTGATGTGCACCTAAGTGCGCAAGGCATGCTGAGCCAGAGAGTGGAGGCGACGCACCGTGAGCCACGCTGGACCCACGCTCGATGCCATCTGGTGTCTTAGTGCGCTTGCCTCCCTCTCACAGCATTGCCTCAGCTCCACCCCTAGTGACAGCCGTGGATACTATGGTGGATGGATTCCTTGGGAAACCTATGTTTGTCCTCATACTGACAGTTTGGTCTGCGCCGTACCGGGCAGAACCTAGATTAGGGCTAGACTAGTGGGTAGTATAGTTTGTGTTTTTGTTTGTGACTATGGATGGGGGCAGTCAGCACCTTTTGGGTGCCATGCGAGGGAATTCCCCTCGCTCGAGCAGGTTGCGCCGGCGAGCTTCGCTCGCCGGCCGACGGGTGAGTCTCGATGCTCGAGGCTCACCNACCGTGAGCCACGCTGGACCCACGCTGGATGCCATCTGGTGTCTTAGTGCGCTTGCCTCCCTCTCACAGCATTGCCTCAGCTCCACCCCTAGTGACAGCCGTGGATACTATGGTGGATTCCTTGGGAAACCTATGTTTGTCCTCATACTGACAGTTTGGTCTGCGCCGTACCGGGCAGAACCTAGATTAGGGCTAGACTAGTGGGTAGTATAGTTTGTGTTTTTGTTTGTGACTATGGATGGGGGCAGTCAGCACCTTTTGGGTGCCATGCGAGGGAATTCCCCTCGCTCGAGCAGGTTGCGCCGGCGAGCTTCGCTCGCCGGCCGACGGGTGAGTCTCGATGCTCGAGGCTCACCTGTACGATCTCTTACGCGTCTAAGCTCGTAACTTAGATTTTCAAGTGGCAGCCATGGCCGCCATGAAAACTTAGTGCTAGCATGCTCGTTTCTGGTCCAAATCGAACAAAACAAGTTGCATTTGAATCGTGGGACTGTTCTCAGGCAGGCTCTGGTAAGCTTCCTAAAAGTTTCTTGTCCCATTCTAGGCCTCAAAGAAAAATGCCGATGTCGCAGGGCTTGAGCCCGTGACCCATGAGCTCCAGCGGCTGTCCCAACTAGGCCACAATGTTTCCTATGATGATCTCTAGGGTACATACCCATTATGAGAGGTGCATTCCTGGCCTATCTCAGAACAGACCAAGGGGACATACTCCATAGAGCAATACATGCCTTGTCTTTCCGTGCAACCAGCCAGCTAGCCAGTGGACAAGGTGCATACCTTTCAACAGCAAAGGGTCACCTTCAAGCGACTCGACAATGACAAAAGACATATGCTGGCAAAAGTCGTCGTGAGGTCTTGTTTGACATCGACGACAAGGTGCTTCTTAGCATTAAGAACCCTTGACTTAAATCTCCAAGGGCGTGAAACCTTCCTTCAAAGTAGATTGGATCATTTTCCATCGTTGCAAGCATGAGGCCCGTGGCATGCCAATTGCTACTTTCGCCGAGTATGAACATACATGACGTCTTTAATGTGAGCCTGCTGGCTCCATACAAAGAAGAAGGAACCGTTCAACCACCACCGGCAGTTCTTGCTATCGACAACCAACACAAGGTCCTTTGCCTACTCCAGCACGAAGAGCATATGCTCTGGTCACAGGTTGTCGTTTTGATCAACAAGATGCAACTTAGTTCCAATTGCCATGAACGTGTTCATGTTTATTTGGTGATTGAAGTTATGAATTTTCTTTTAGAATGTTGATGAGTCACTATCTTGCAACATTAATTGTTGGTCACAAACCGGGGTGGCTCATAATAGGTGGGGAGGAATGTAGCGAGAGGGCCAGTTCAGGCCCTTCCACCTTGCAGTATTGAGGGGTGGCTTGCAGCCACCCTTTACTATTGTGTGGGCTGGCCAGTGGCCAGGCACCCCCTGGCTATCGGCCGGCCGGTGGCTGGTTAGGTGACCTATCGGCCACCCCGTGGCGAGCAACCAGCCATCAATTGAGCTCGTAGCTCGATCAGCAACTGAGAGGCCACAAGGGCTTCGAGAGCAAGGCTTATGGCCTCTTGTCCTTGCCCTCACTCGTCCTCCTTGCCAATGAGAGCGAGCGAGGATGAGGGATACTCGTTAGAGAGAAAGATGCAAGACAAAGGCAATGTAAGGATGGTGGAGTTGTCGGCCAATCAATCTACTCTGCCGGACATGAGGGAGAAGGAGTGGAGTGGTGACTGCAGCTTCCTAGCGGCGACTCAACAGGTTCCAGGTCGTCCAGTGACTAAGCCACCAAGGTGATGACTAGGGGGGGGTGAAATGGGGTGCGAGCCTCTTTGGGTGAGTGAGTCCTTGGGACCCGATTGCTGATGGCAATCGCGCAGGTTGGTCGTGGAGGTTAACTTTGCCGTAAAGTGAAGTATCTCACGAATGACTCCTCTCACAAGTATGCCCCGACCGAGGTCGGGACGCGGAGTCCATTCTTGTCACAGGGCAATCCAAGAGGGAGGATGGAGGATGCTTTTGTATCCATTCATTTTGTCGGTGGATTGAAGCGGCTCGACTAGATACACTTATCGCGCCGAGTCCACCCTTTAAACTATATTATGTTGTTCACGTGGAAATCCTAAGCTTCCGGCGTGATTAAGGATGAGGAGGTGGTGACAAAATATCTTCGCGCGTGCGAGGGAATTTCGTCAACACTCGGCGCCCCCCGTCCGATGGTGTGGCCAACACGTTTATAAAAATGTGTTTGCCTGGCCACCAAGTGGAGGTGGCATCCGGCGGAGGGGTCCCGTTGGAACACCCGCCGGTGGCCCCTCACGAGCCCCCTTGTCATGGTGAGGGGCCTCGTGAAGGGCCCCTTGATGCGTGGGGACCCCTCACGATGCCGCATTGGGTCATGTCCAATGCGACAGCACGGGCCCCGCGTAGCCCATTCCAAATACTTACGATGGGCTCCCGTTCCGTCGCTAGAGGTCGCGAGACCTCCAGTGACGGCCAGATAGTGCGAGGTGCTATCCGGTTGCCCTCTCACAAGGAGGAAGCTTCTACAAAGCTTCCTCTTTTCAAGGCTGGTCGGCGAGGGGTCCCCCTCGCTCTCCAATGACCGAATTGGGGAATACCCATGTTTTTCTAAGAAAAGGACACGGTAGACCATTTGGGACAAATGTGGCTGTTCTATGTCACATAACAAAGTGGCATAGTTTATGCCACGCTTGTTACATTCCTCCTCCTCTACTGTGAACCGTCCTTGGTTCAGGAGGGTCTAGATTGGATGTTAGTGCAAGGAGACATGCTTTGTTGGTCAACAAAACAATCATTAGGTGCATCCATTGGATCATGCATCCTTGCACGGGGAGAGAAAACTCAAAAGTTTGAGATTGATATCCTTCATGAGCACAAGATCATACATAGATCAGCCAAATTCACATGAAAAGTTTTCACGGCTAACGCTTCCTCCCCCTCTTGCAAGGAGCGTCCTTGCGACCATCAGCCTGGGCGTCCCCAAGCATCTGAGATCACCGTCGTTGTGCTCTTGTTTGTATTCTGACAGGTAAAGGTTCCATGGGGGCTTTTGCCAGGATGGTATCCCCCGGGGCACGAGTGGGAAAGCGAGCAGCCTGGTCTTGCCAACAGTCCTTGATCATAGTGGCCGGGACACGACTCTCAGGCTCCCAACTGTTGTGTTCAGGTCCACAACCAGCCCAGCTCACGATGTATTCCTTCACAACACGGTTACCGCGTGTACTTTCGCGGTGTTGGAGGAGCCATGTACCTTGTACTGACCGTCACTTGCGAGCATTACGGGCGGTGGCTGAACCATTCCTCATGCTCTATAAGGTGTGAGAAGACTGACATAAAACACGTCATGTATGTTCATGACCTTTGGAAGAGAAATGCTGTAAGCAATCTCACCAATCTTGTGAGTGACCTTGAATGGTCCGACCCACTTAGGGAGCATCTTCCTTGCTCTAAGCGTCTTGAGACGCATGTTCTTTGTGCTCAAAAGCACCTGGTCGCCGACAGAAAATGTGACATCACGGCGACCAGTATCGACAAAGGCTTTTTGGCGCTGCGTCGATGCATGGAGGTATTCATGTGCTTCTTGACGAAGAGTGTCCAGGCGATCGGCAAAGGCCTGGGCGTAGGGTACCTGATTCCCGCCGTCCCCGCACCTCACCAAGGAGACGGGTACCATCGGATGACGACTGTGATTCAGAAAGGATGGTATAAGCTTCGCAGATTTGTGAACAGAATTATTGTAGGAAAACTCTGCCGGACTGAGAAGCTCATCCCAATGGGATAGCAACATGGCCACGAGGTGTCTTGGGTAAGCCAGTGACGAAATCCATACTCACTTCTTCCCACGAGGAGTTAGGCACTGGGAGGGGCTTCAGCAATCCTGCTGGTGCCTTGTTGCTCGACTTGTTTTGGATGCACAAGTCAGAGGCTTGGATGTACTTGCGTACTTCACATGACCATCCAGGCCACCAAAAATGCTCTGAGAGAGCCTTTCCGGTTTTTGCCGCACCAAGGTGCCCAGTTGCTGTTGGGTTGTGGAACTCAAAAAAGGATCTCATCCCGTAGATTCCCGGAGTTGGGCACAACCACCAAGTTGCCCTTCCAGTAGAGACCAGAAGCTTCCACCATGCCATATCGGTCAATGTTACCCTGGTCAAACCAAGGGTCATCGAAGTATCCCATGCGGGTACGTTGCAAGAACGGCGTGGAATGCGTCGTCGGTTTTGGTGGTTGGCGTACGGGGTTGTCATGCATGGGTACATCCTGCTCCCGTACGTCTTTCTTGCGAAGGGATTGCGCTTGAAGTGTGGTGAGAACCGCTTTGACCAGAGTGTGACTCAACGGGTCTGCCACATTCATACGACCAGGTCGATGTTCCCATTGGAAGTGGAATCTGCTTAAGTACTTGCTTCAACGAGCTTGCCGTCAAGAAAGGTTGGGTTGCAACTGAAAGAAAACCAAGGTATTGTGTTCTGAAACCACTGTGAATCCGCCCTTGGCACCTTCTAGGTAGCAACGACAAACCTTCAAGGCATGTACTACTGCAAGTAACTCTTGGTCACCTGTGGTATAGCGAGTCTCAACACCTGATAGTTTACGGCTCTCATATTTGACCGGTCGTCCTTCTTGCATAAGGACAGCCCCTATCCCGACGATAGATGCATCACAGAGCACCTCATTTGGTTTTTTGGGATTCGGGAGTGCCAGCACAGGTGCATATATCAGCATTTCTTTGACATGCAAAAATGCATGCTCACACTTATCAGACCATGTCCATTTCACATCTTTACGTGTGAGGGCTGTGAGTGGGGTGACAAGGCTAGAGTAGCCTTGCATGAAGTGACAAAAGTAAGTCGCTTAGCCTAGGAAGGCTCGTGTTTTGCCTACATTAGATGGTTGAGGCCAGTCCACACCAGCTTGCACTTTGTGAGGATCCACTCGGATTCCTTTGCTGCCAACGATGAAGTCCAAGTACTGCAGCTCGGGTTGTGCAAAAACACACTTTTCCATCTTGGCAAAGAACTTCTTCTTGCAAAGGATCTCGAGCACGGTACGCAGATGTTGTACATGCTCCTCATGATTCTTTGAGAACACCAAGATATCATCAAGATACACCAAGACGGTTTTGCCCAACTGGTCACAAAAAATGTGATTCATTGTGGTTTGAAATGTCGCTAGGGCATTTGTAAGACCAAAGCTCAGCACTCAAAACTGATTATGTCCCACATGTGTACGAAACGCGGTTTTGGGAACATCTTCTTCAGTGATCCAAGTTTGGTGATATCCTTGAGCCAGATTAAGGGAAGAAAAGACCTTTGCACCTTGACTTTGGTCAAAGAGATCATTGATCCTTGGCAAGGGGTAACGGTTTTTAGCCGTCAAGCTGTTCAACGCATGATAGTCAACACACATGCGCAAACCTCCATCCCTCTTGTTGAAAAGGAGGATACGAGCTCCGAATAGAGAGCTGCCGGGTTCAATCCATCCCTTGGCCAAGTATTCCTTGATTTGTCATTTGGCTTCTTCACGCTCAGCAGGACTGAGGTGGTACATGGGCCAAAACGATGGCCTTGCTCCTGGCTCGAGAGGGATCGTATGACCAACATTCCGTTCTGGCGGTAGGCCATCCGGGAGAGGGCAAAAAACAATCAGAAAACTCTTCAAGGAGAGAGCTGACATCACTCAACACAATGGTGGATCGTCATCATTGACCATACAAAGTTACGCTAGGAACACATTGTGCCCTTTATGCAAGTATCGCTTTGCTTGAAACACCGTAAGGACGGATTGTTTACTCTTGTGAGAGGAATTTGGGCGATTCATAGGTGAAAGCGTGATGGAACGCTTACCTTTTTGTATGCTGAGAGTCTTTGTGACCCAACCCACATGTTGGCCTTGTGCTCATTAAGCCAAGTATTATCCAAAACAATGTCAAAATGGTCTGTCAAGTCAGTGACAATAAAGTTGAAGATTGTTGTGAGAGCTTCTAGCTTGAGCCTTGCTCAACATGAGCCAAGTACATCGACCTCACGGTCGTCACCGATGGTAAGTTTTCCCTCACAAGGCGTGCATTTCAATCCTAGCTGTCAGACACGAGAGGCACTAATGAACTTTTCATCGGCATGGCACCTGTGTCAACTAGGACTTGCACGCGTGAACCAAGCAGATGACCTGCAAATTGTGTTGTCATCTTTGCATGTGAGAAGCGTGTGAACAAGCTCTTTGGAGACTTGGCTTGCAAGTGGTACATGCGGAAGTGTTCTATGACATGACGTAGCTTAACAGAGTCATCCACTTGCTCCCACATGTGGTGTCCTTTATTTACATGACACAAGATTTGCCATCCATTCAAGAGTTCTTTCTTGAGACCCGTAAAGAAAGGAACTGCAACAGTCACTTGCATGATTGATTTCATCTTGTGGGTTACGTTTCCCAACTCAAGCACTTTGTTTGCTTTCTGTCCTGTGGATGCTATCAAGCAAGTGTGATTTTGTATGCATTCATCATCGATGAGATGCAAGAGTAGAAAATGGAGAGAGCGAGAGAGAGAGAGAGAGAGAGAGAGAGAGAGAGAGAGAGAGAGAGAGAGAGAGAGAGAGAGAGAGAGAGAGAGGGAGAGAGAGAGAGAGAGAGAGAGAGAGAGATTCATTGCTCATGGGGGAGCAGAAAACAGTAGAAAACAAAACCTTTGTGAGGCGTTCCAACTANATTTTGTATGCATTCATCATCGATGAGATGCAAGAGTAGAAAATGGAGAGAGCGAGAGAGAGAGAGAGAGAGAGAGAGAGAGAGAGATTCATTGCTCATGGGGGAGCAGAAAACAGTAGAAAACAAAACCTTTGTGAGGCGTTCCAACTATTTCACATCATCATCCTGGAACATGAAAGCGCATTCAACATCCAAGGATCTCTTAGCCACAGCCCCTAGTGGTTGTCCAGTACCGGCCACTAGGGGATTAAAAAACCCTTTCCATGGCCTGCTGGTCCGCGACCACCGTTGACGCCCTTGGAATTCTGGCGGTTTCCTTGTCCCTTATCTTGCTTGTCTTTGCCCTGTTTATTGGTTTTTCCACCACCACGGTCCTTTTGGCGCTTGTAGTATTCCAATGCATAGTGGCCAGTCTTCCCACAGTAGTAGCAGGTGAGGGTGTCAATCTTCGCCTTGCCATCTACACGATCCTTGTGGCTATCCTATTGCTTGGAGGGTTTGTGATTACCCAACACATGCCGAGGGAGATTACGCTCACCACGTTGGGGAGAGTGCTGACACTTGTTGTTGCCATGCTGGTGATGCTGGCTACGGTGTGTATTCACTCCATACTCGGCCGGCATGGAGTTGTACTTCACGAGGATGAAGTCACACAGCTCAGCATAACTGGTCCACGACTTGCCTTGGGGATCCAGCGTACAAGCACGAGCGAGGGACTTGTTAGAAAGGCTGTTGATAAGCCATTCCACGATTTGCCACATGGGATGGCGGTCCTCATCAGTGATTACGTCCAAGGTGTTGTCCCAATCCTGGAGGTATTCCGCAAGCTTGCGGTCACCCTGGCGGATTTTTGACAGACGCTTGGACGCTTGCTAGGAGACAGACTCCTTACCGTACAAGTCCATGAGGATCTTGCACAGGTCTTCCCACTGAGGTCCGGGGACCGACTGAGGTGTTTCCACGTATAACATTATCAGCCGGTTCTTCACCAATGAGTGCGCTACCCTGTCAAGGCAACCCAGCCCGACGGCGCCCCAAGCTCTTTGCTTGATGTTATGGAGCTCAAGCAAAATTTCCATGGGTGGCTTACAAATGGCCATATCCATGTGCTTGGATAAGCCAAACTTGGGATAATCACTAAGGTGCTTTAGAGCCTTTGAGATCTCAGTGCCCAGTGCTAGATCATCATCCTCAGGTTGTTTCTTGCTCATTGCTTTCTCAGTCTGTTGAAGACGACAAGAGCCTGATGGGTGACACCCATAATGATCGGTTGATGGGCCCGTCAACCAATCATCATGGGTGTCACCCGTCAGGTTGTGAGCATCATCATGTGATGGATGCTTAGCTTTGCGACCCTATGATGGGTGGACAGGATCAGGCTTGTCAGCCATGCCAGCAGCCACCAACGTACCCATGATGTTTACCATACTGGTGAATGCATCAGGATGAACATGCTGCTTGAGGGCAAGAACGCTCTTGGTGAGTTGGTTACGCTCAAGAGCGTCGAGAAAATGCTTGTATGCCCTGGCCTCTTGCAAAAGGTTCAGTGCATCAGCGATATTTGCTGGATCCTTTTGCAATCCCTGGCCTGCCTTGGACACAATGGTCGTGTTGGCGATCGTAGCACATGTCAGTGCCCTTTTATGTGTTCCTTGCTCAAGGCGATCCAAGGGACCATCCTGGGGTTGTGGGATTGGTGCACGTGCCAAAGTAGGCAACGTGCTCCTCCCGTCACCACCTACTGGTATGCCATCCGAGTCAACGCCACAAGATGTATGACCAGCACGTAGCTTAGGGCCACCGTTCTCCTTAGCTAGGGCCGGAGCCCTAACAGTTCCCACCGTGCGAAGTCATGGATTTTGAGGTCTACAAGGTGGTTTATCGCAGCCAAGGTGGTAGTGTCAATGCCCTTGAGAGGATCATCGTCCTCTTTATCTTGGGCCTCCAAGGAGAGCCGGTCGTCCTCCGCTCCATCGTCATCGTCTCCGCCCTCTGCGGCGACAGGTTCTGCGTCCACGTCTACTAAGATTGCGGCACTGGCAAGGCCCTCGTCCTTATCGCCCATGCGTGGAGTTGACAACGCCTCCTTGGCTTCTTCATTTCCCTTCACAATGTCCTTAGCGGCAGGGCTCCCACCGGTCGTCATCTTTGCAAAAGCGGCGGATGTGGCGTGGCCGGTGCCTGTCCCACAAACGCTCTTTGTCGGCAACATCGTGCGTGGAGCACGGTTCCGAGATGCGCTTAGGCCACTCTCCTTGCTGGAGTTTTTGGATGGCCTCCTCCTGCCACGGACATGGGAAGACCACCTCCCACCATTACTGGTGAGGAGGGGTGAAGGGGGCAAGGGAAGGGAGGGGATCAAGAGTTAGTTGAGAGTGTGGTGGTAAGTAGAATAAAGATGCACCAGCAATCTCCCTGAATAATTTCAAGGACTAAAGAAAGCGGGATGGAATTGTTTCTCACAATTGCCATATCCTTTGCAAGGAAAAGTGCTGGAATACCCCTCCTTTTCACCTTACACTCATGAGCTGAAGTTCAAAGTAGGAGGAAAGCATCCAATCATGGAAAAACAATTGAAAAAGAATTGGCAGCGTTTCCCATGCAATTTGGACGAAACAATATTTCTTCTTTGCTGAAAAAGGAAGACCAACCTGTTTTTGGAGGTTTTGGTCCCTGGTCCGTAGCAGGCAGCACAGATGTTTAAAACTAGCCAATGATGGCATTTAAGAAAGCTCAATTTTTGCCCTTTCCAATGGTAAACTGTATGTAGCGTTTGGAGAAGTCTGCTGCCTAGAACGCCTCTTCAGAGTCGGGGTATGATTCTGAAGAAACTGGCCTGCTGCGGCGGTTCTACAATGCGACAGCAACGCGGGCGGAGGCAAACGCGGCTGCGGACCTTGTCACCCAAAACGGCCTAGTCTGCTGCTTCTGCACCATTACAAGGATGGTGGAGTTGTCGGCCAATCAATCTGCTCCGCCGGACTCCGCCGAAGGAGTGGAGTGGAGACTCCAGCTTCCTAGCGGTGACTCAGCAGGTTCCAGGTCATCCAGCGACTAAGTCACCAAGGTGATGACTAGCTTATGGATTCCAACGTAACACGGTGGGTGAAACAGGGTGTGAGTCTGAGGTCTCACTCTTTAGGTGAGTGAGACCTCGGGACCCAATTGTTGTTGGCAATCGCGCACGTTGGTCGTGGAGATTAACTTCGTCGTGAAGTGAAGTCTCTCACGAATGACTCCTCTCACAAGTATGCCCCGACCTAGATCGGGGCGCGGAGACCATTCTCATCATAGGGCAACATAAGAGGGAGGATGGAGGACATCATTTTATCCATCCATTTTGTCGACGGGTTGAAGCGGCACGACTAGATGCATTTCTTGCGCCCAGTCCACCCTTTAAACTATATCATGTTGTTCACGTAGAAACCCTAAGTTTCCGGCGTGATTAAGGATGGGGAGGTGGTGACAAAACATCTTCGCGCGTGCGAGGGTATACTGTTACCACTCGGCGTCCCTCGTCCGATGGCATGGCCAACACGTTTATATGAGCGTGTTTTTCACGCTACCGAGAGGAGGTGGCATCCGAAGGAGTGATCCAGTCAGAACATCCGCCGGTGGCCCCTCACGAGCCCCCTCGTCATGGCGAGGGGCCTCGTGAGGGGCCCCTTGATGGGTGGGGACTCCTCACGATGTCACATTAGATCATGCCCAATGCCACAGCGCGGGTCCCGCGTAGCCCATTGTGAATACTCGCGATGGGCTCGCGTTCTGTTGGTGGAGGTCGTGAGACCTCCAGTGACAGCCGGATAGTGTGATGCACTATCCGGTCACCCTCTCGCAAGGAGGAAGCTTCTACAAAGCTTCCTCTTTGCGAGGCTGGTCGGCGAGGGGTCCCCCTAGCCGTCCAACGACCGAAGTGGGGAACACCCCTGTTTTTCTACGCAAAGGACATGGCAGACCATTTAGGGATGATGGCTCCGGGCTATGTCACGTAAGAAAGTGGCATAGTTTATGCCACCCTCGTCACAGGCAAAGTGTCAGCGCAAAACTGTGGATTTTGCCTCACACGCAACGATTTGGTGCTGACGTGTCAAAAACAAAACTCGAGATTGTTTAGGATGGAATTCACTTGGAAATGCTTTAGCAACAAAAGTTTAGCACCGAAAGTGCCCCCATTTTTGTGAATCAACCTCAAAGTTTGGGGTATTTCCTTAGAAAACCCGAAAGGGCTGACCTTCCAAAGCGACGACATGGCTCAATGCGGGTCGTACAGGCGCTAAATAACTTTGTTTGCGCAAAAGAGCCACAAAGTTACCAAGTTGCAAAACCACAGCAGTGATATACATGGAGACGAGTTCTTGATCTAGAAAAAGCACCGTACGTGCTGTGACCACTCGATGGCTTACCTACTTGTCACAATATTGTAAAATGTGCAGGCAGCACAAAACGAGTGTTGATTGCATGGTTACGTGGACGTCGACAACTTTATCGACGTAAGTTCCAATTCCACTACGAGCAATAGCACAAGTGCTGGTTGCAGAAATTTTGTCGGTGTCAAACACACCAACTGAAAAGGTATCATTTGTACTTCAACCACGAATGTCGAAAGCATTCGTGATGCTAGTGCCGTCCGCACTGCTCATGGTCTACGGACATATGAACAAAACAAATGATGCTTGCGTATCCACGTGGGTGTTGGTTTCACCAAGAATGTTAGGTAAGCCATTTGTGAATGGATTTTGAGAAAACAAAGACGTGAGTGCCGATCGCACTCAACACACACACACACACACTCACACACACACACACACACACACACACACACACACACACACACACACACGCGCGTGCGCGCGCGCGCACACGCGCGTGCGCGCGCGATGGTGGAAATCCACACATGATGTTCGATTGACAAGTGTCCGTTGCACCCAAGATATGACCAACGTGGAAAATTCAATCATAGCATTCACGTCAATGCCNAACACACACACACACACACACACACACACACACACGCGCGTGCGCGCGCGCGCACACGCGCGTGCGCGCGCGATGGTGGAAATCCACACATGATGTTCGATTGACAAGTGTCCGTTGCACCCAAGATATGACCAACGTGGAAAATTCAATCATAGCATTCACGTCAATGCCGAATGCACGTGATGTTTAATGCATGGCCGATGAGTGTGTTTGTTGAATCGTTGACACGAATGCACCGTTGTCATAGATACCGATTTCACGATTGGCAAAAGCTGTGGGTTACACTTTTGTCATGGGTGCCAAATGCACCACTAATGCGAGTGCCCAACGCATTGCGACCACGAGCTCTGATTGGACTAGCTATGCTAGTGTTGATGGAACAACACATGTTGTAAGATGCCGATTGCAACAATAACATGGGTGCCGATCGTACCCCATTGTATAAAGTAGCAAGAACCAGCCAGATTGTTGCCTTGTCAGGCTAGCTCGCGATAGACCACCAGCCAAAAGCATATGATACATGCGCGGAGTAGTTCTATGGACAAGTGCGCCAAGCGCGCTATTTGAAGTGCCAAAAACACTTCGTCTGACGTTTGCAAGGCATCTCAACGAAGTTGAGGATGGTCAGACTGTCGAATCCTTCAAATGAAGAACTGACAGGCATGGCTAGAAACAATCACAAATGGCTATGGTGATCAGATGTATGCGTGAACGGCATGCCAAAAACACAGCGATCTCGGTTCCCACGGATAGTGACGACCATTGGAGGTTAAAAATTTTGCCCTGCCGATAGCAGCATGGGAAGGTATATCTAAAAGAAGTACAGACCAAATTTTAACGAATGAATCACATGCGTGACGAGGACGATTTCCTCAAATTTGGACCATGCTTAAGGTGGACGAACTCCTCCATATCCATTGATGGAACGTGCTACAAAAGCCCAGCCGATTGAGTCGAGTTCCAAAACATGCACAGCTTGCATGATCGTAGGAGGTCACAACGCATGACCAAGTGCTGGAGACAACCCTCTTTTCAGTGGGTCAAGGAATGCAATTCATACCATGGTACTCCAACCACATGAATTTGGGTACATGGCAAGCATGCAAAACGTACACGATATGCACTAAAACCTTATCCAGTAACTGTTGCTGCGTTGAACACGACATTACGTTATGGATAGGTGGGACGGGTGAACAATCACAACGGTTTTGTGAAAATTGAAAAGGCTGATGTCTTAGAGAAAGATGGCGACACCATTTCACCAAACAAGTTATTTGGTGGGTGCAATATGTGTGCTACGACAGTCGCACGTCCCATGCACTGCAATGTTCAACGGCCAATGTGATCGTTTGACGACTAAGAGAGTGTCATGATTTTGTCATGAGATGTTGAACATACCTGGTGTGTTAGCTTACCGACTTCAATCCTCAAGGATTGACATCGCATTTTTTACCACTGTGTGTGCAAGATGCATCAGTACCTTTCGGAGGTTCTGTACATCATTAGCCATGGTCGATAGAGACATCGGTCCATGATTCAAAGAGTCAAGGATGACACCCCTAAATCAAGACCGAATGGCGAAACCATTGACATTGTATCACTCGGTGATTGATGGATACAAATCATGCTACACGATTGGTGCGGACGTTTGAAAAGGTACATAAGTGTACCGACAACCTGTTCAAAAGACAAGGATAATTGTCTGTGGAGGTTGTAAATTTGCTTGAGAGGGGTAAAGACTCTTCTATGGGTCCTTAACGGTTGAAGACGCCACAGTGCGGTGGTCGAAGACTGTAAGGGTCACTCTCTGCGTATGACAAGATCGACCGAATGTCAGAATTGAACAAGTTTGAAGGGGACACCTTCATTCCATCATCACTCGAGGAGTGAACATGTCATGGACATTGATAGACAAAAGTACGTGAACCAATGTCAATGACATAAATTCATCCATAGTTTGATGAAAATCCATTTCGGAGAAAATGAGGAACACTCATTTTCTACTAATGGTGCTCCAGAGGACTACGACAAACTCATAGGTTTCTACAAACCAACTACGACATAGTTGGGATCACGTCAAGGTCTAGGTTTTGCGCTCAAAGCTTATGACTGTGGAGACGATCTATAAGCCAATAACTTTAAGCTAACAATGTATTCGCACCTACATATTGGTTGTCCGACCGACCACATAACGAGTCATAATCAACATTGAGGCAAAACAATGACAAGTGTGTCGTAACCAAAGGTTGATATGAGGACTCTTCAAGATGGACCTTGAGAAATGATATTCCTCATAAGATTCTTTTGATGTTCAAAGAGACATCTCAAAGCTGAGGACATCGTGACATGGTACACTAGTCGTGTACGTCACACTCTTTAAACATCGTGTGGATGGATTCCGATCATACCAAGAGAGGGTATAGCACCGGTTATCCAATGTTTTGGAACAAAACCAATCCCCGAGAGAGATCATAGCAATTACGGTGTAGTCGAACCACGCTTTGATGAACTGAAATGTCACAGTAAATCGACTGAACTCCACTGGCTCTGGAGATGGTACAATCAAAGTACATTGCCCAATGCAAGTACAATATGTTTCGGATGTCGTTGCGGTGGTATCCACAACGGCGGTTAGTCTGTCGGATGTCTTCGACGAGGGAGATCCCCTCTCCAAGTGCCTTGGGTGAGGCATATGGAAAACACTCAGCTGAACGATATGTACCGAATGTATAAAATAGAGGACATTGGAGCAACACGGCTTGTTGCAACCTCACAAACACAATGCATTGATAGGTTCGTGAATGGAACCCTTGGACACAATTAGATAATCGCAAAATGATTCTGGACCGAGTTGTTCCAGGATCACAATATGTGATTCGGGAGTGTTCGATCACAATCACATGGAATTAACATGCGAAAGGTGTTCTTCCAACTTGTACCACAATGATTGTGATCATGGTACACCTGTTTGGTAAATACCGTATGATGAGCACTTCATTTGTGGATAGAATCCATGGTCGTTGAGATTGGTTATCATAGTGAACCTAGTTCAAAAGCATTGTGCTTTTGACAAGGACGTGAGCGGCACCCTACGGTACCCATTTCAAACAGAAATGAGGGGATGATGGTTGAGGCCAAGATCATCTAGGTCGGAGCACTATCGTGTCGAATGGTGGACTTTGACGGAAATTGCGCATGCCAGACGACCGATCCCGCCCCCTTCAAAGATGAGTGCAATGTTTGAAATGAAAAACAAGTGTGCTCAACAATCCTGTTGTAGGGCCTTGGTGCCTCCAACCTTGAAATGAAACTACCATGCGAGTTCCATGGGCTTAGTAGAGCTTGGTTGAGTTCAGCCAACCAATCCGTAGGTGCTAAAAGAGGTCTAATGGACTTTCGTGTGGTCATGAACACGTGGTTGTAACCCGTGATGACTGATATCCAGATACTAGGTTGCACGTACTAACAATGCTGCGGGGATGTACCACCTTGGCAACAACCCCTTGGAAGAGATCATGTCCGAACGACATGGCAAGTGTTGTGTGGACCTGGACAGTTTTCACATAGACGTCCGATTAATTGGTCGTAAGGACGCCCCTTGCAAAGGGGGAGGAAACGTCACCACGATAGCTTGTTGACCACGTACCACACCAAATGTGGAGAAATTCACCCTACGTACCCTCTTCCAAACTGGCAAGACATTGTTGACAATGTACGTCCTAAAAGGCATCGACCATGCCAACCATACACACGTGGGATGAGTATTCAGTGAGACTCACTAACACTTGTGAAGAACGTACAAGGATTGTACGTGTCTCATCTTGGTAAGAGCCAAGGGATCACGCGATCAACATGGGATGTTGTACGCAAATGACCATAATCACAAAAGCCATAGCTGTGTGGTTGATTGTGCGTGAGCGTGACACAACCGTGTTGCGGATGACAAGAGTTCTCACTTGTGATTTTGCTTACGCTTCTTGTTGCATGGTTGGCATCATGAAGGACGTGATTATCAAACCTTCGTGAGCAAAGACGAACCGGGACGGTTCGAAACAAAAGGGGGAGGAATGTAGCGTATGAGCCATCCTTACAATTAAAAATGGCATTGAAGTATACTTATCCAATTTTGGGAGCTCGAGACCGGTGTCTCGAGGAGTCGAAGCTTGGAAAAATATAATGGGCTAGAGTCTAGTTGGACTCTAGCCTAGAAAATATCCTTTGGCCGGATTCTAGGTGAAAGGAGTGCCACGATGGAAAATCCATCACGTCACTCCTCTACTCTTATAATGATGCTAGGGTCTTGTTTCAAGCGTGGCAATGCCACGTGGAAGAAGTAGGATTAAGTTGCATCTTTACAAATATGCTCTATGACGACTACGCCCATTGGTGGCACTGTTCGTCTCAGCCAAAATGGCTGGGGCGACCATTCGCCCCTCCTCCTAAGATGACTATTTGGAGGGTCTACATTTTGGTTCAGCAGTTAGTCGCATAATAGACCACGCCTGTTACACGCCAACATAAGCGTGAGATATCACTAACTTGAATATGCACCATGCCATATCCAGCAAGTGAAATAAACACACCATGTCCATTTTGATGGCCATGCTCGATCAACGATGGAAGTCGCTGATCAAGCGAAGCGAGGAAGGTGATGTGTCACCCTTGCCGTCGCGGAAATCGCGATCGAGCCATATGCCTTTTTTGGTTTGGAATCGCAAACCCCCATTTGCGGATTTATGATTTTTTTAATGTTCGTGCAGGCAGAGCTTGGGCATATACAAAACCCTACATCTGCGACTAAGGGTTTGCAGGTGAAACACCTTTTTGGCACAATTTCATTTTTCGGAGAAGAAAACTAACATTAATAAATGCAACCGCTGTCAAAAACTACCTCAAATTACATTAAGGGGTTTAGGGATTTATTTTTGCGCGGGCTCCTGTTGGGCCCCGCGGTGGCGGGGCCCTACAGATTAAGCCTCGGCGTTTGAGAGCACTCTCGCTCTCGAAGTCTAGGCGCGTTTGCAATTGCGTGCGCAATTCTCGCCGCGCGCGTGATGGGGGCAGAGGTTTCTGTGGGGGAGGACAAGCGGGCAGCCCAGGACAAGATTAACGTGCGAATTCAGGCCGAAAAAACGTGTGCGCCTCGACGTCGAGAGTGAATTTGCTCTCGTTTGCCGAGGCTTACTACAGATTCCCTTTCAACGCATGGGGTGTTTTGGACCCTCCAATCAAAAACATCGCATGAAATTGTGAAAAAATTCACAAGCTCATCTATAGAGGGATTTGAGAATTTTCTTTTTTGTCTGACAACGTTAGCCTTCGTTCCCTGGATGGCATGCGGCATCACATAGCGTGTAAATTTGGATACATCGGTTTTTTGGCATTATCTTTGGAAATAACGTTAACAAAGAGCAGAAAAGTCCCGAATTCGGATATGGTGTGGTTTATGTGTGAAATGTGGACATGGCGATAGTTATCAAGAATCCCTTGAACCCCCCCGATTTGGAGATGTTAGAAATTATTGTTGAATAGAAACAAGTTTTGGAATTCGGGAAACCTAGTGATAATTCATTCAGTTAAGTTGTTCCAGAGATAGCCTGGCCAGAGTGAAAGGCAGCTTCTAAACTAGCAGTATGGTAACGGAAATTGGGAAATATTTGCTTAAATCGCATTCGACACCAGGAAGTTCGAACCTCATGTACTCCATGCGTTCCGTTTCTGACACACCCAAGTTCGATGGCAAGGCGTGGCGGCGTATTCCCTTCGCTCCTAACCCCTGCCTCGTTCTCCTTCACTTTTTTGTGTTGTTGTCGTAGCTCCGAGCCAGTTTCCCGCTTATGTGGTTTTTGTTGTTGTTGTTGTGTGTATGTTGTTTTCCCCGCTTTTGTGGGGTGTCTTGCCGCACTTTTCGTGGCCTACTTCAACATTTTGTAGCACATGCCGGTGTCGAACCGACGACCTCGCCATCCCTGCCCGCTTGGGCGTGTCGCGCAGGTAAGGCCCGGGAAGTTTCGCGTACGTCCGCACGGTTCAACTCGACGGTGCCCAGCGCTGACGGAGCCGAAGCCCAGTGGGCTCCTCCGGTACAAAGCTAGAAATTTCATTCATGTACTTCCAGGTGGATCGGGCAATCTTAGCGGCTGAATGACAGGCGGAATTTTAAACACGCTACAAAAAGTCTACAAAGAAACGTGCTGCAATATCCGAAAACCTGCGAGGATGTAGTGCATTTTGTCACGAAATTTTGTGTGCCTCGTCGCCGAACCTAGCCGCACAACAAGGAAAAGAAGCGGCAATAAATGTTTTTGGCCCGAACCATGTTCCGTTCGGCCAGACCGCCACCGACAAGCGGGATCAGGTTCGGACCCACGACAACAACAAAAAATTGGGCCGAAGAACGACGTCCCCATCTCCTCGTTCCCTTGTCGTGGTCACGCGCCTTTTCCCGCCCAATTGTGCGCACACGTCCGATGCACGGATGGGGCTTGCCCACTGGACGACGTCAGCCATGCAACTTGGTTGCGTTACTTTTGCTGCGGTTCCTCGGCTTGGCTGCACGGGCCCTGCGCACCATTTGAGGTCCCTCCTCTCTACTGCCCTCCAGCGAGCGCAGCAGTCGGAGACACCGTCTGCCGCGACGCCTCTGCTGCTGAGCCGTGGACGCAGCTGGCCACAACAGCGAAGATTCGCTTGCGATATGGAGCTCGGGCGCAGCGCGTCCTGTAAACGCTTTTCTCTTGCCAAAAACAGTACAGATGGATTATGGTTTAATCACAAATAAGGCTTCCCGCAGGTTTTAATATCCATTTGGATCTCATGATCTGATTCCGAGAGCAGTTATGTTAAACATGACAAGATTTACGCCAAAAGTCGAAACCGTCCACGAACCGAGGAATGCCGAACGCCTTTTCTCGGCCAGGAGGCGGCCCTCCGGCGCCTGGCGAGCCAGGCGCGTTGAGCAGCCGCTTTCGCCCAGCGGCCGATCAAAGGGCGCTAATCTCCACCTTTAGGCAGCATTGTCGTCGCCCTCCGCTGACCAGGTTCGTTTGCAAGCCCCCGCTCCCCTCCCACCCTCGCCGTCTGGCTGGCGTCTTATCCGCCGTCTCCTCGTTGCCCCCACGTACTGTCTCCCTTGTCATGTCTCGTGCTGCTCTGTTGTTCAGTCACCTCTGGCGCCTCCTCCCTCGCCGCTGTCGTACATTGCATGCCGCTTGTGTAGGGAAGTCGCCTGCGCCGTGTCCAGTCCGTCTATGGCAACTCTCAGGGACGGGAAGGCCAGCGCCATGGCCGGATGGAATGAGCGGACCGTTACAAGCAGCTGCGCATACCTGCAGGTCTTAGGAGCATCAGAGGCGAAGTATCGCGGTCGAGTTTGCACGATTTGTGAACGGACACCGCAGATAGCCGCGGCGTCCTGCAGTCATTGTTTTTTGTTTTTGTTTTTTTTTTTTTTTCTGAAGAATTTTCTCTGCGTCCCTGAAACTGGCGCTGGAAGCACCATCTTCACCGCCGCACTCCGTCGGCCTGCTATGGCTCTCTCCACGAGCGAGCTGCCTTTGTTGAACCCGAGCGACCCTTGCGCAGTCTAAGCAAGCCCTGGTCCCCGCTCTCTTGCCTATCGCCTCAGTTCTGCCCTCCGGCTCCTGCGTGGGCGGCACCAGGGCCGCGCAGGCCACGACCTTAGTCCTCGCCATCGACCCTGAAACTGGGAACCATGGCGAGCAAAGAGAAACAATCGCTTGAGATGAGTCAGCAACAGGGTCAGCAAGTCGCGGCGGAGGCCGCATGAAGGTGTTGCGCCAGATCTCGACCGATTCCACTTGTGAGCGGGTGCACGGCCGCGATCGTTTCCTGCCCGTGGTCAGACTGGGGTCGAAGTTGTCCGCGACAGTCTGCAATTACTTAAAGCAATGTGCATTGGCATGTGCACTGACGTGCGGAGCATGGCTTCCCAGCGCGCCTCTCCACACGTGGCATTTCTTACTGAGGTTCATCCCCTGTTCCTGAAAATTCCCCGTCGTACGTGATGATTCCGAGAAGTTTGAGCGTGTTCCATTTCCTTGACGTATTGATTTATTGTTTTGGTGTAGGTGTGCGCAGGATATCCTGTCCTGCTGAGGACCAGTAGCAGCAGCAGCAGCAGCTATGGCGCCTCCGCCCGAGGCGTCGGACATCCGCACGCCGCTGCAGCCCAACCAGACGCGCAAGAAGAAGCCGTGGTCGTGGGTGGACTTTTTTGTGCAGTTCCGATGGGTCATCGTCGTGCCCGTCGTGCTGCCCATGTCCTTCGCCTTCCAGGTGCGTCCCGCCGGCTTCCGCTTCTGGGACTGGCTTTGACCTTCTGTGTTCTTCTGCCTTTCCTCTGCGCTATTGCGTCAGTGTGGGCGTCTGCATCTTTTGGTCGCGCTTGCGTCTGCATCTTTTGGTCGCGCTTGCGTCTGCATTTGCCTGCTTGTGATGGTTCCTGGTAGCTGGCGAGCGCAGGGCCTGTGAAGGTGCTCGGTCGCTCGTGCCCGCGTGTGCGTGGTGTGTTGGATTGAGGTTGCAGTGGCAAGCTCACACCTTGAAGCCCGTGTGTGCCTCAAGGTGTGCATGGTCCATGCGTAAATCGAAGGTGGTGGTCTGTGGTGCGTCTTCGGGTAACCAGCAGACAGTACCAATCCGTCGGATGACATGCGCGCTCGCCCTTGATTGCTGGCTACCGCGTGCACTCTCTGGAGGGTCGGGCGTTCATGTGCAGTGTGAAGAAAAGACGAAGCACAGATGCAGGTTCTTGGGAGAAGTTGGTGGTGGTGGATAATACGGAAGCTGTGTTACTTGGAAGGTCGTTGCAAGAAAATAAAGCCATCCTTATATGTAGGGTCGTACACAACGATCCTAGGACTTCCATCTGACGTACAGAAGGATTCCAACTGGGAATCAGCCCTCCTTTTGCATGATTCGGAAAATTTAGAAAACCCTGTCTGAGGCGCGATGGCCTGGCGCTTTAGGGTGCCACGAGGAGGGAGAGCCAAGCATTGGCCTGGAGAGAAAAATGTGAACGAGGAAAGAAGTTGTTTTGGAGGTGTTATCCTATGCGTCGTTGAAGGTGGTGCATGAAGCTGGAATGCAGGAACCCGCGAGACTAACCTGTTCGCTGAAAGCTGTCTGCTGAAACGTATGAGTCATACGTCATGACTCCTGGCGTCTGTTTGTCATGAACCCTCTGGTGTTTGTAGTCACCTGCTGCTGCCGGCGCTGCGCTGCTGCTGCTGCTGCACTTGGCCGTCTCTGGTTTTCAGTGAGCAAGATTCCTCTCTGCCTTCGTCGGTCCTGTCGATTCCCCCCTTTCCCCATCTATTTTTCCTCCGTCTATCTGCATTAGCACGTCCGCATCACCTTTCATCCCATATCAATAGTATTGGTGGGGTGGTGCGTGCGCCCGTGCAGGTGTACAAGGACTTCTGGGACTGGCGGTCGTCGATCAAGAGCTTTGCACAGAAGGAGAAGGAGCACGAGGCGAACGTGGAGAAGGTGATTGCGCGCGTCAAGGCGCGCGACCGCAAGCGCGACGGCCTCATCTGCACTGCACGCAAGCCGTGGCTTGCTGTGGCCATGCGCAACAGCGACTACAAGCGGGCGCGCAGATTTGAGGTCCGTGGCACTGCTTCTGCTGCTGCTGTTGCCTGTGCCGTTGCCTCCGGTGGTCTAGATTGGATGGCTATTGATGTTGTTTCAGTTGGTGCTGGTGGTTGTGGCTGGCGCTGTTGTCTGACTAGCGGGAACATGTTTTTAATGAAGAAGATGCAAATGGCTAGAGTTGTCCGATCGATGCAGGAAAACCAATCTGAGAAAATGCAAGGTTTCCACCAACGGGACCTGAAGAAAGCAAAGGTTCATCGGAAAGAAAAATTATTGTAGAGTTACAGTGGAGATGCTTGAATGGGAAGAAATGCCTTGACGTCCTTTAGTGTCACCACAAAGAACCTGTGTGAAGAGATGCTGCCCCAGGAGGGGGGGAGAGGCTTGCATGAGGAATCTGCAGTTTGGTGGGGAGGATTCTTCTTACACCAAAGAGGATGTGGTTGTCTATGTCTGGCTTGCCTTGGACTGGGGCATAAGCACATTCTGGGATTGCGACAAACCGTACCCACATCAAACCCCTGCCGGGATGTCTACTCGGCCAGAGTCATGCAGTATCACGCCAGAGGGGTTGGAAGTCTCTCTCTCAGAACCTGCTGCATCACAATTGTGTTGAGGCAGTGTAACGACTGACCTCGTTCATGACATTCATGCCTCCCTGTGGTCACAATGTCCCCTGTGTCCATTACGTGAAAACAGTGTGGCCCACAGAGTGTGTGTCGTGTCTCATGTTGGCTGCATGCAGCCAATTGGTAGCTACAGCCGAAACATAGCGGCCCATAGGATCTGATGGAAGCGCTCCGATGAGTGTCACTGTATGTCTGGGTTTGGACATTGCGGACGTCCTATCCGATCCGTCTCCTCTTGGCACTTAACTCAAGAGTCAAGATGCGGAGAAGTGCCCCGCCTACGGACAAGCTGTTGACGTGGAATGTGGCAGGATTGGTTTCTCTCCGAGAGGTAACCGCTGAGAGCTCCAGTTGCTGAGCGCCACCTTGGAAGGTGTACAGCGTTTTACGTCCTTGGCTCCAGTTTTTGCCCCATGGATAGTTAGACCTGGCTACCTACTCGATTCAATCTGAGAAAAAATCAACTTCCCAGCCAATGCATGGGACTGGGATAGTGATGGCACATGCGATGGTGGAGCTCAGGCTTTTTTTGACTGCATTGGTGTAATCATTTCTGCTGTTCCGTGCCTTTTTTTCGGGGGTTCTTGGAGGGGTTTTCCAGAGACCTCGGCTGGGAAAGTTTGGAAAGGTGGACGTGGAAAGTTTGGGAAGTCGGACGACTGACTGTATGGGTTGTCAAAACCTCTGGTTTTTACCTGACAAAAAGGAGAGAAGATTGTGAAAAGGTCAACGTTTGGTCCACTTCGGTTCAATCTATGGTCTGATTTCTACCTCGAGTCGTGAGTCGTGTGTCGGGTGGCAAAAGGTGGTGGGTTCACGTCCATGTCAAAGGCTCCTCTTGATCTGTGCTGTCATGTCTCAGGGTTGGATGGGATGTGTAGCTTGCACATGTAGAGGTGTGTGGAATGCACACAGGTTGTGCAGACTATGTCGTCCTCCTTGGCTGGGGGCAATGCCTACCTCATTCATGCGTGGGTGGATCTCTGGTGTGTGTGTGTGTGTGTGTGTGTGTGTGTGTGTGTGTGTGTGTGTGTGTGTGTGTGTGTGTGTGTGTGTGTGTGTGTGTGCG